>JAFIRS010003942.1:0-107372 GCA_018342105.1 Gonioctena quinquepunctata | reverse complement strand
TTCTGTGTTTTCCAGGAACTCTCTTCCAGGCTTCTTGAATTTTCTAGAAGCTTCTCTTCCAGATTTCTAGAATTTTCTTGAAGCTTCTCTTCCAGATTTCTAGAATTTTCTTCAAGCTTCTCTTCCAGATTTCTAGCATTTTCTTCCAGGCTTCTTGAATTTTCTAGAAGCTTCTCTTCCAGATTTCTAGCATTTTCTTCCAGGCTTCTTGAATTTTCTTCCAGTTTATTCATTACCAAACTTAAATCACCTCCGGGAACTTCGAATAAAAATGTTTCGGGGTCCTCACCTTCTTGTATAATCCTTTCCAGTTTATTCATTACCAAACTTAAATCACCTCCGGGAACTTCGAATAAAAATCCCTTTCCTCCAATTCCTGTTTCAATTCCGCTACCTTCAAATCCGCAAGGCGCACTTTTCTTGAACACATTTTGTCTTTGACGAGGTATCAGTCTGTTTCACACGAGAAGTTTATCAGTTTATTAAAATTCACTTCGCGAATTCTTTTCCACGGGCCACCAGTCTATTGTCTGTTTCACGCGAAGGGTGTATCAGTTTATATTCCCAAGCACAATTGTCCACTTCGCGAAAACCGGGCCACTGTCTATTTTCTGTTTCACGCGAACAGTGTATCAGTTTATATTCCACGCACAATTGTCCACTTCGCGAAAACCGGGCCACTGTCTATTTTGGGCGTACAAAAAGGTCTATCAATTTATTTTTCTGTCTATCCACTCCACGATCACTTGTTTATTTTCAAAATCCCACTTCTGACACCAATTGTAACGTAAATAAACTTAACTTGGTTCTACTAATTTATTTCACACTTAATCTACAACTTAATTTATATTACTACTCCACTGGTATAGCTCGATCGTATGGGCTCGTTCAGACTCTGTTTTCCCTCTTGAGGGCTGTCTATTTATCTCCGATACAGCATTCTCGATGTTTCGAATTCTTCCAGTTGGCGTCCCGCATGTTCCAATTGCTTCCAATATTGACCGTTGTTTTTCGCGTTAGAGCGACTGGATGGTTCTCGAATATCTCCGGGGATGATCTCATCGCTGTCGACGGCAACACGCGAGGCGACAGGTCCGGCCTAGGTTCGTTACAATATATATATGAGTCGAAAAAAGAGTAAGCTTTCCCTCTTATGCCATATAGTTCAAGCTTGTCAAGTAAGCCTCGATGTGGGACGCAGTCGAAGGCCTTGCTGAGGTCACTGCAGTAGGTTGTCCATTTTCAAAGCCCTCGACTATGTCCGTCACCAGTTTACGAACTGCTTGTATTGTGGAGCGGTTTTTCCTGAATCCAAATTGTTGGTCGTTTATAAAATTATTATATTCAAAGTACGATGACAACCTCGTTTTAATGATGACTCCGAAAATCTTACCAATAATTGGGATTATCGAGATCGAACGGTGATTTTCTGGTAGGTCAATATTGTCTTTTTTAAGGAATCGGTATTAATTTGCTTAAAAAAAAACATCTGGAAAAATCCCCTCACAAAAGCATAAATTGAATAACTCTGTGAGTGGGTCAGCAAGTATATCTTTTATGTTCATGATAATTGAACTGTTCATATTGTGAAAGTCATAGCAGTAGGTGTTTTTTAGGGAGTTTATGGCGACAATTACCTCGTCTTTGTAGACGGGAAAAAAGAAAAATGAATTTTCATTGCTTGGTAGTGTTTTTAGGAAAGAATTTGCTTCTTTATCAGTAGCCGTCAGGCGTTCGGTTATCAAATCAGCTGCAGATGAGAAGTAATTGATGAATTGGTCTGCTGTTAATTTACATTCGGAAAAATTTGATTTTGAGTCTTTGTTCCGTTCAAAATTGATCAGTTTCCATGCATCCCTGCATCTGTTCTCAGAGTTTTGAATGTAGTTAGTGTACGCTATTTTTTTGGACTCATTTAGAGCAGTGATACGTTTGTACATTTTGTATATGTTTTTGTTCATGTCACTATTAGAGGCGTCACTGAACGATAAATATCCCCTATTTTTCTACCCTAAAGGATGACACTTTTTTTCAAATTCGAATGGGACCAATTTCGAAGTATACCCAATCCGATAAAAAAAGGAATAATCGAAATCGAACTGCTCTGTGAAAAGTTATGCGTGATCATACATAAAAAGTGTTTTGATTCCAGGTAATCGAGTTACTTTGCGATTTGAAAGTTTGTATATCTCTGGTGGAGGTAGTTCGGAATTTTTTTAACTATAATCTTATGTGTATTGACGAGTAGATGATGCTTCCAGATTTTTTCATGTCTCAACCAACCTGATTCCTCGAACTTGGCAGTTATATGATCATATTTGCGAATACCGTGTACGAGACGAATACAATTGTTTTGAATTTTTTGTAAACGTTTCACATCATCTTGTATCAAAGCAAATCCATAGATGATATCACAGTATGAAAGTTTTGATAGTATGAGTGTTTCACAGAGTTTCAGTTTGAGTTTGGAGGACCTAATAACTCTACTCTGGACTGCTGGCGTAAAATGTTATAGGAACTTTGACAGAGCGAGCTAACGTGTTTGTGGAATCTTCGGTCGGAATCAAGCCACAAGCCCAGATTCTTACACCCACTGACTATTGGGAGACCATATTGTCCAAGAATGATTAGGATTAACCCTTGAATTTCAAGTCGTTTGTGTTCAGGACCAAAGAGAATTGACTGGCATTTCTTTGGATTGAGCATGAGGTTGTGTGCTATCGATATATCCAGTAGGTTTTTTAGATCCTCATTAACTTTATTTACGGATTCTTGCCATTTGTTTTGAGGAAAAAAAAGTATAATCGAGTGTCTTATTCGGCGTAGTGGTGGATAGCACAATGGTTTATTATTTAGTAGAAATCATATATATATATATATATATATATATATATATATATATTTATACAGGGTGGCCCACCACATTCGCCTCGTTATTTCTACGAGAAATGAAGAGAGTTAGGGAAAAACTTTTAGCACAGTTATATGTGGGTCCATGAGGAGCATATTCCAAAATCATTTTGAAATATATAGGGTGATCCCCAAAAAAATTACATACCAAAGTTATATTTTTTCTTATGGAACACCCTATATTTTTTTTATATTTTTAGATACTATAGACAAAATAAAGGTGAGTTACTATTAAATTTCCCATTCTTAAAACTGACCGTTTCTGAGAAATTTTGAGAAATTTAAAAATACAGACCATAATTTGAAAATTGTTTTCACCCTGCAACGTGTAACGAGCTGCTCGTGATTAAATGTACTGCTTAGCTCAAAGGTTAAAGTTAACTACTACATGAAATTTTTAATGCAATATTATACAGAGTGGCGAAAAAAATTGCCTCAGAATTTGGACACACATTTAATTAAATAACTTCTTAAAGTTGAATGGAACACCCCGTATTCAGTGGCGTAATTTGACGCAGAATTAGATTCCTTTCAAAACTATATAAGGGTTCCCTATACCTATCTCTTCTGCTTTTTACACAAAAGGCGTTTTTATATTTTACTTATGAGTAATTTTTTTATCTTAAAAATGAAACGCACTGTATTGTAATGAAAAGCTTAAAAAGCATTTTTCAAGTCATTTTATCGAAAAATTAAGAATCTTAAATACTCTATTATTTTAATAAATGCTCAAAATGGTGTCCATTATTCTCGATGCATAGGCGAACTCTTTCTTGAAATGAGTGCTGAACTCTTGATAACATATTTTGCGGTATGGAACGAAACGCATTTCTTATTCGTACTTTCATATCCTGAGGTGTCGTTGACGGTGTATCGTGAACAATACTTTTGATATATCCCCATAAAAAATAGTCGGGACTTGTAAGGTCCGGAGACCTGGCTATTATTGAAAAAATAGTATAATAGGTTTTATAGGAAATCGTAAATGTATGTTTTTATTGACCCCATATTGTAATTTTGGTATTTATTTCAATATGAAGTCTAATTTGCTAAGAAACAAGCGAATTTAATATATTTCGCCTCAATAATGAAGACACGTGCATCTTCTTATTTTGAAGAATGCTTTAATATTTCAGAAATGGCAATAAATTTGAGTTTTTATATTTGCCTGCATTTTACTTTAGATACACCGTATTTTAAAAAATTTGAACTTCTGCTTCTAGCCAATCTACGTATTCCTTAATAAAAAGGTTTTTAAAACGCTTTTTAAGCTTTTCATTACAATACAGTGTTTCATTTTCAAGATAAAAAAATTACTCATAAGTAAAATATAAAAACGCCTTTTGTGTAAAAAGCAGAAGAGATAGGTATAGGGAACCCTAATATAGTTTTGAAGGGAATCTAATTCTGCGTCAAATTACGCCACTAAATACGGGGTGTTCCATTCAACTTTAAGAAGTTATTTAATTAAATGTGTGTCCAAATTTTGAGGCAATTTTTATCGCCACTCTGTATAATATTGCATTAAAAATTTCATGTAGTAGTTATTTATTTATTCGAGTCAGAATCATCTTACATTATATATAACTTACAGTTAGGTATACAGATATTGTTTAATTAATCAAACTAAGTATGTCTTGCCCAGTATTGGGCGACGTCGATTGCGTTTGGTAGAGCTGACATCAGATCTTCGTGGGTGCATTGGGTGGGGCACAGCGGGCATTCGTACATGTGTGAAGTCGTCTGGGGGGCGCCACAGTCGCATAGGGTGGAGCTCACTGGGTATCCCCATTTGTTCAGGGTTACCCTAGATCTTGCAGTTCCAGTTCGGAGTCTATTCAGAGATTTCCAGACCTCCCAACTCTCCTCTCTCCCAACAGCTAGGTTTTCGGATGGAGTCATCCAATGTTGGTCTTTGGTGGCTTTCCAAAAATCGATCCTAGACTTGTTCATTTGTTCCTGGAAATCTGCGGTGGTTGTTAGGAAGCTATTTCTTGACTTTAGTCTCTGGTATGCTGGTTGCAGGCCATATAGAGGGTGCCGCTCAGAAGTTGACGATTTAAGTCTTTCCTTATAGGCGGCAGCTTCTCTTCGGGCAGCATTAGTAGTTAACTTTAACCTTTGAGCTAAGCAGTACATTTAATCACGAGCAGCTCGTTACACGTTACAGGGTAAAAACAATTTTCAAATTATGGTCTGTATTTTTAAATTTCTCAAAATTTCTCAGAAACGGTCAGTTTTAAGTATGGGAAATATAATAGTAACTCACCTTTATTTTGTCTATAGTATCTAAAAATATAAAAAAATATAGGGTGTTCCATAAGAAAAAATATAACTTTGGTATGTAATTTTTTTGGGGATCACCCTATATATTTCAAAATAATTTTGGAATATGCTCCTCATGGACCCACATATAACTATGCTAAAAGTTTTTCCCTAACTCTCTTCATTTTTCGTAGAAATACCGAGGCGAATGTGATGGGCCACCCTGTATATATATATATAAAACAAATGGGGTCAAATAATGGAGCCCTGTGGCACTCCATAATTAAAATGTAAAGCTCTCGAGAATTTTCCACCCAGACCAACGATTTGTGTTCGGTCTTTCATATAGTTCCTCAATACATTAGAAGCTTCATTGTTGAATCCAAAGTGAGTCAGCTTTGCACAGAGGGTGTTTTGGTACAGTGAATCGAATGCTTTACTGTAATCCAAGAATACCATGGATGTTAGATCGTTGTTATCTATTGCCTTGAAAATATCTTAGGTGATGCTGATAAGAGCTGTAGTAGTGCTATGAGATGTGCGGACTGGTTATTATGTTGTTTCCATACACAAATGCGTCAATCTGGTCTTTCAAAATCAATTCGAATGCTTTAGATAGGACGGGTAATTTGCTTATAGGTCTCAAGTGAGATACTTCCGTCGGATTTCCACATTTTTGCAAAAGAAGTACAACTGCGAAAAAAGGTTAGTTTCTAATATAGAATTGAAATCTGTGTAATATGATTGATAAGATAACAATCTATAAGCCGCAGCATAATGAGTGAAATTCCGACACAGTTACTTTTTATACGGTCAATATGTTGTTGAGTTTGAGTGGGTGATATTCTGGAAAAATTGAAAAGCGGTTCAACGGGTATTTGATTATATTTTTCAAGTAGACTCCGATTAAGTGAAGTGAGTGTTTATTTTATTCAAGATTAGGAGGTAACTTGCAGTTATGTTTATTTTTCAGAATGTCTTCTCAATGTATTCCATATCATTCTCTGGTTTCGATTTCTCAAAAAAAATTCCAAGAAGGCTTTCTTTTCCCGCCGGATTGCACCAGTAGTATGGAAAAAATGCGTATATAATTTTGACCGCGAAATCCACGCGGCAAAGACAATAAAAAAAAATAATTTTACAATTAAAAAAAATTATATATATTTGCTGATCATAATCTCGAAAACATGGAATACAAGCTCAGGAGAATATATCTCAGGAAAGGATACAACTTTGAATATGCAATAAAGTAAATGATTGAATGGTTCACTTCACATGCAAAATATCATTAACCCTAAAATTCAACTGATCGGAGGTAATCTAGATATTTTTCTTCTTCCTTAATCTTCTCTAGAACTCTGGTACAGAAGTTGTTTTTGTTTACCAGAGTCTCTTTGAGTTGAAAACCACCATTTTCATAAATACTCATCTGGCGATACCGACCACTTGAGACCTCCAACGTACAAGCTTGCAGTCTCAGAACGCGAATCTCTGAACTTCTATGTAAAAATTTGCCACGCGAATAGAAAAAATCTTAGTCTCTTTTCTTTCAAAAGGAAGGCGAAGAACCATATCCAAAATTGCAATAGATCACAAACTCACAAATTTGCTTCATATGTGCTTGAAGTTAAAATATAAATATAAGTCAGAAGTACTTTGACAAACTTCAGGAGGTGATTCCTCACAATATTCTAATATGAATTGTCCAAATAAATATATGTCCGGAAACGCTTCGTTTCCAAGATACCGGGTGTTGAAGTTTAATTTTTATTTTAGTTTTTTTTTTAATAACTTTTGAAATACTGACCTTAATTGAACGAAAGTTGGTATTGAGAGATTTTTTGAGCTGTCGAAATCGAACCTGATGTTATTATTGCTCTTACTCGTAGGGGGCGTCACCTACACGTCTTTTTCTTTTTTGCAGATTCATAACTTTTTTAAGCGTACTTCTAGCACATTTTTCAGTAGAAAAATCAATTCCTCTATCATATCTACGTAAATAAGCTACCTTCGTTACAAGTCGCTATAAGCAACCGTTTTCTAGATATTTGGACTTGAAAATTTCGAGTCGTTTATTTGATAATCGATGCGTGTTGAAGTTATTACCATTATTTTGCATCA
Organism: Gonioctena quinquepunctata; assembly: GCA_018342105.1. Classification (NCBI taxonomy): domain Eukaryota; kingdom Metazoa; phylum Arthropoda; class Insecta; order Coleoptera; family Chrysomelidae; genus Gonioctena; species Gonioctena quinquepunctata. The sequence goes on along the minus strand of JAFIRS010003942.1, from coordinate 100,076 downwards.
CAAGAATGCTTGGGAAATGAATTTGACGTTTATTACATATTGGTTAAGAATATTAGATCACCCAGTATCTTCATGGAATTTTCACAGGAGCTTAGGAAGACGATAAAAACAGAATAGCAATCGAAAATTTAGCGCGGAAAATATAATTTTAGGAGATATGGGCCCCAGAAGGTCTATAAATAGAGGTTATGGAATATCACTTTTGGAAACTGCAAACTGATATAAAGAATGGCTTTTTGCACTAAACTATTAACTGTACACTCATTTAACGTTTAAGTAATATTAAAATCACTTAATGATCAATAAAGACATGAAAAGACTCCGATTATGTTTCATTACATTTTTCACATGAACTGTCAAAAATCAAATATTGGTGGTTGCATTGATCTTGGCGTTTTATGGACATGCCACGTTGCCAACTATTCAAGTGAATTTGGCCAATCCGGATTTTCGCAATTAATTGGATCGAAATTTTCGCGAGCGTTAACTTGGATAGCATGGTTAGCCAAGTAAGATTAGGTTGTGTTCCTTCTTTTTACGTTAGAAATCGATTTGATCGAAATGTTCGCGAGCGGAGCGAAGCGTCGCCTTGTAAGGTTGATTAGATTGCATTCAACTTGGGTAACAAGGTTAGCCAAGTTGGGTTAGGTTAGGTTCCTTCTTTTTACGTAAGAAACTAATTGGATGTTTTCTTGTATGCCATCCAATCCAAATGCGTTCCTTGGTCCAGTTTAAAATTACTTAAAACAAAATAATCTGAAATCACATTATTTTATATGTTTCGTAACTTTCTAAATGCGGCACATCATGCTTAATTTTCAAAATTATAATCACTATCAAGAAGCGTGGTGAAATATACTTTGCATTTTAAACACAGATATCAGATCGTTATTTCATGCTGTAATACTTATCATTTATATGCTCAATATGTATGACGCATTGAATTTCAGTATTTTCTTCTCCCCTTTTGGAGACATAGGCAACGTCGCATATCAATAAACTTCATTTTTGACTTTTCTTCTGTAAAATTATAAGAAAAGTAATCGGAGTTTTTTCATGTCTTTATCAAAAATTATGTGATTTTAATATCACTGAAAGGTGAAAGGTGTGTGCAGTTACTATTTTAGTGTAAATAGAAATTGTTTATATCAGTTTAAAATTTCCAAAAGTGATATCCTATAACCTCTATTTATGGACCTTCGGGGGCCCATATCTCGTAATATTATCAGTTCCGCGCAAAATTTTCGATTGCTATACTATTTTTACCATGTTTTGAAGCACCTGTAAAAATTTCGTGAAGATACTGGGTGATCTCGTATTCTTTACCTTTTCCTTACATATTATGTGACAGTTAAACGTTTTGTTGTTTTGTTGAAGTTTCTGCAAGTTTTAAAACACTAATTTTGAAAATATGAATTATTTAAACAATAATGCTCATGTAGCCGTCATGCATTTTGTTTGTGGCCTTGCGGATGGCAATGCGCGCGAAGCAAGACGTATTTACCAGGAGCGATTTCCTTCAGCTCCAACATTTACCAGTCTCCACCGTCGTTTGGCAGGAACTGGTAGCTTTAAGAGGGCAGCTGATATTATTGGAAGACCATGAGCAGTTCGAACCCCAGAATTGAAAGAAGCTTGTTTTGAACTCTCTCGAGGAGAATCCAGAAACAAGTACAAGAATAATTGCTGGAGTTCTCAATTCTACTCAGTCCACAGTTTGGAGAATTATCCACGATCAACAATTTTATCCATACCATATTCAAAGGGTGCAAGCTCTTCTGCCACGAGACTTTCCCCAACGCATTACTATGTGTCAGGGGTTTTTGAGAAAATTGGTTGGAAATCATCAATTTATAAGATATGTACTCTTCACGGACGAGGCAAACTTCTCCCGAAATGCTATCACAAACTTTCATGATAACCATGTTTGGGCTCTAGAAAATCCGCACGCAGTTAGTGAAAGACATTATCAGTATCAATTTTCTGTAAATGTATGGGCGGCAATAATTGATGATTACTTGATAGGCCCTTTCTTTCTTCCGTTCCGACTGAATGGCGCAACTTACAGAGACTTAGAAAATGAATTGCCGGGACTACTTCAGAATGTACCATTAGAAATTCGTATCCGCATGTGGTATATGCATGATGGGGCTCCGGCCCATTTTAGCGTTGTAGCCAGGGAATTCTATCCAAATCGATGAATCGGTAGGGGTGTAAAAGAACCTAACCAGGCGTGACCACCAAGGTCTCCAGATCTAAACCAGCTAGATTTTTATTTTCGGGGACATTTGAAGTCACTGGTTTATAAAACTCCAGTAGCGAACGAGGAAGATCTAAGAAACCGAATAATAGACGCCTGTGAAACAGTAAGAAACACACCAATAATTTTTGAGCGGGTACGAGATTCAATGACTAGAATACTGAATGCCTGTATCTTCGCTGAAGGTGGACACTTTGAACAATTTAATTGAATACAATTTAGTTTCCTTTATTTCATTTTATTCTACATATTCAAAGTTTCTTGAAATAAAATGTTGATATTTCTTGCAAATTTCATTGAAACAAATACAGATTTTGCCCCCTTGATACAAAAATAACGATTTCAAACGAGTAAAAATAAATAGAAAATAGAATAGGTGGCGCCCCCTACAAAAAACCAAAACTACTTACTTAAACGTCAAACTCATTTCCTAAGCATTCTTGTGAAAAATGCAAAATAATGGTAATAACTTCAACACGCATCGATTATCAAATAATCGACTTGAAATATCTAGAAAACGGTTGCTTATAGCGAATTGCAACAAGGGTTGCTTTTTTACGTAGATATGATAGAAAAATTGATTTTTTTACTGAAAAATGTGCTAGAAGTACGCTCAAAAAAGTTATGAATCTTCAAAAAAGAGAAAGACGTGTAGGTGGCGCCCCCTACGAGTAAGAGCAATAATAGTAAGAGCAATAATCAGGTTCGAATTCGACACCTCAAAAAACCTCTCAATACTAATTTTCGTTTGATTATGGTCAGTATTTCGAAAGTTATTTACAAAAAAAACGAAAATAAAAATAAAACTTCAACACCCTGTGTCTGGGAAACGAAGCGTTTTCGGACATATGTTTATTTGGACAATTCATATTAGAATATTGTGATGAATCACCTCCTGAAGTTTGTCAAAGTACTTTTGAATCACCCTGTATAGCCAAATGATCATTATTTTCGGTAGTCTCCAGTTTTTTCCACACATTATTCTGCATAGGTTGAAGGTTACCGTGCTTTTTCAGAACTGGTGGCTTGAGTCCTCTCAGTACCTACTCTCTTTTTTGTAGAAGCTACTATTGTGTTTTTTTGGGGATTTACAGTTAGTTCCTCCTCCCGACCACTTATTTATTGAATTTGGAGTAGTCAATTTCTAAGTAACTAACTTTATTGTACAGGGTAGGCTTTACACTATTGAGAATATCATATCACATTTTATTCACCCAACAAAAGCATATATTTTGCAAAATGTACTTAAACGATTAGATTTAACACTGTTAATTTTCTCAGGTTGAACATGGCGTTCCTATGGCTATTCATTTTTTGTTTATCAACAATCAGCGCCGCCAGCCCAGTAATGGAAACACGAATAAATGATACAAAAGATGACTATGGAGGCTATCGTTTACCAAAAACTCAGAAACCATTGAAATACGAGGTTAATTTAACCGTAAACTCCAGCGTTTTCGAAGGAACCGAAACTGCCTTCGAAGGAACAGTCAAGATAACTTTCCAAGTGACCGAAATTAGACAAACTATCGAGATCCATGGGCCAATGGACACAATTGATGTAACGATATTAGATCGTACTGGTAATAAAATAGCTGTGGTAAATAACACACTGAATGAAACCACGGAAATCCGAACACTTACTTTGGGTACGAACCTGACTAAGGATTCAGATTACACTCTGACTATAAAGTACAAGGGTACGATATCAACCACAGACATGAAGGGTTTCTACAGGAGTAGCTATAATGACGTCAGCGGGAAGGCTGAGTATCTGTTAACCACGCAGTTTCAACCAACTCATGCTAGAAAAGCCTTTCCTTGTTTCGATGAGCCAGAGTTCAAAGCGACGTTTGTTGTCAGCATCACCCACCCCAAGGGACTGGAGGCTTTGAGTAATACTCCACTAGCTGGGACAGAAGTTTTGATAGAGTAAGTATAGTAAGTTTAGTGATCCAATTAAACATATAATATTGAGGAGGTGTGTTGGGATTTGGATCAATTTCGTTGAAGAAAAGCTATGGTTTCCTGGCCAACGTTTCGAATTTTATTAAATTCATCTTCAGGGCTCAAAAATTAGTTTTTCCGAGTTGGACGTAAATAAAAATACTACATGAACAGACATTCTGGATACAAACGAAAAACACACTCACGGGACATCGGGTTCAACATCAAGTGCGGGACAAACGAATACAGTATTCGCCCTGAAGATGAATTTAATAAAATTCGAAACGTTGGTAAGGAAACGATAGTTTTTCTTCAACAAAATTTATCCAAATCCAAACAAACCTGCTCAATATTATAAGAGTAAGTATATTTTCATGATTTGATCCGAAAACTTGAATATTATGGCATCAGGAGATTAGCACTCCATCTTCTTGAATCCTATCTCATGAAATCAACCATGTAGTACGTAGTACCAACCGAAGGTGGTTCCTGAAGTCGTTTTACTGCATAAGATTATACCGTGTGGCACAGACTCATGGTGCACCCCCTTTTCTTCTTTGTTTCTCTTGCTATATTTCTGAAATTTGGAACATTGAATATGCTCACTAGACGGCACTTTTTGACATATTCGATTTTCAAATGGAACACCCTGTATATTATTACATTTTTGAAATCTTCTTAATTATCTGAAACCAATGATACCTTATAGTTGATATTTCATTTGTCAGAACACCCATTCTATTTTTCGATCTAGAGAGCCATGAATTCCCTAAAATTATTCCAAATAATCAAAATAATGCTACACTATCGCATTATCGATTGAAATAGTATTGTGCTTCGAAATACGTGCCAAAAAAGTAAAACAAAAGATTTTTCTACTCGAAACTCCATTTTTTCAAATGGTACTCTGACGTGATTCGAAGGTACCATTGATGGGGTATCCATCCATATTAACTCTTTTTGTGTATACAGTGCGAGTTTCTAACTTGGAATAAATTCACTAACTCAAAGACAGTTGTTTTGTTAGAAATATGCCCGGACAAGTCGATTTTTATTTTGAATTGCGCTCGTTGTTATGTAAGGAAATCTTATACAGCGTGTCTCAAATTTGAGATATGACGTCATCGACTATTTTTTTTAAATGGCAATCTAAATTTTTTCATGATTATTTTCGAAGGGTATAGTAAGTTACGCATGCGTAACAAATATCAAATTTACAGATATGTAACAAACATGAACTAATGCGAGAAATGAAGGAATCTGACTCAATGAAATAATTCAGGCACTTAAAAAAATGGACAGGGACGGACCCATGAGGGGGGGGGGGAAGGGGGTGCACCCCGCCAATAGTTGGTGAGTTGGGAGATCGGTCATCACAAGTTGGCAAGTTGGGAGTTGACAATGGGACTCTAAGGACGAATTGAACACCACATAAACAAGGTGTCGTTCATAAAAAGTGGGGTGTGACATTTTTTCCCACACTCAATATACAGCAAAAGTTAATGTTTGGGCAGGGATTGTTGGTAATCGAGTAATAGGACCAATTTTCTTCCAATGGAATCTCAATGGAGATAGACATTTAGAATTCTTGCGGGAAGAACTAGTTCCGACTTTGGCTACTCTGTTTCCTGATCCGGATAAAGCCGATGTCCCGAATAGAAACATCTGGTTTCAACAAGACGGTGCGCCTCCCCATTTTAAAGGACCTGTCCGTGTGTATCTGGATGATGTATGTCCAGGCAGATGGATTGGTAGAAGAGGAGCTGTTGAATGGCCTCCCAGGTCTCCGGATTTAACACCTATGGACTATTTCTTTTGGGGGTACTTGAAAACCAAGGTTTTTAACACCAAACCGGAAAACATTGAGCAGTTACATGAACGAATACGACAGTAGTGTAGACTAATTTCCGCCTAAGTAATTAGAAATGTTCGAAACGAGTTTAAATTCCGTTTAGTATATTGTCAGTTAGTTAATGGACACCATTTTGAGCATTCATTGAAGATTTGAGTTGAGGTGAATCTCATTTTCGAACTAGTTGATGTTTGTTAAATATCTGTCAAACGAGAATGAATAAAAATTTGATATTTGGTACGCATGTGTAACTTACTATACCCTTCAAGAATAGTCTTAAAAAAATTAGGATTGCCATTTAAAAAAATAGTCGATGACGTCATATCTCAAATTTGAGACATGAGGTATTCCATTTTCTTACATAAAAACGAGCGCAATTCAAAATAAAAATCGACCTGTTTTTCTATAATTTTTTAGTTCGGTTTCTTTATAAAAAGCGTATTTTTAAGTTTTTTTGAACTATTATTTATAAAGTCCGTTCTGCCTATATGGGTCAAGTGGCATTGAGATGGTGAATACCCAATGTTCTATTTTGTCATCAACGTTGAGATGTCTCTCAATGGAATCGTTTCTTCTTAAACTTATTGGTATATTCAACTTTCTTAAAAGTCCATCCAATCATGTTTTTGTGTTCGGAGTCTAGAATTTATCCATTGAGAAAGTTCTTCCGGTGTTGTAGGAAAATTTTGTTGATTATTTTCAAAGTGAAATTGTTATTTGAGCAAACTCTCAGCTTTCTACTCCTTCATTCCATATTAAAAAAATCAAAATATCAACTTCAGCAGACTCCTTATTTTCTGCATGTAAGAAATTACAAATGGGATTCGATCTAAGATTATTTTCTGCGATTTCAGGGGTAATTTACGATTACTAGGATTTATAAATCGCAACAGACGGAAAAACAGTTGCGAGAATATTTTGCAAGAATATTGAATATATCCTTATCTTCTGTATGTTTTTCGCCGTTGCTAGTTATATAATTAATCCAGTCGTCTGCAGCTTGATCCATATAGATTACAAATCCGTTATCACTTATTGACTGTGATATATTAAGACCCTTCATCCGATATACTTAATGCCATGTTGTGTCAGATGCCCCCATTTATTACTTCTCCGTACGATGGGATTTGAATGATGAAGGTAGACTAGTCGAGAAGTGAGTTTCCTGCGAATAAATAATAGTTTAAAAAAACTAAAAAACACGCTTTTATAGAAAACCAAACTAAAAAAATAGAAAATGAGAAATTTTTTTATTTTATTTTAAAAAAAGCGTGGGGTGCATGGTATCAATTACCTGTGATCTGAGACATTTCTTACTTTACTGCCCTAGGTGTGTAATGTACTATATAATTATTGATACCATGCACCCCACGCTTTTTTTTAAATAAAATATTTTTTTTTCTTATTTTCTATTTTTTCAGTTTGGTTTCCTATAAAAGTGTGTTTTTCAGTTTTTTTAAACTATTATTTATTTCCTACTTTTTAGTTTGGTTTATTTATAAATGCGTGTTTTTTTAGTTTTTTATGAAAGTTATATAAATTAACAAATCTTATTTTGCAAATGAAAAAATGGAATAATCTTATCAAATTAGTTTATTGTTATCGGTCTTCGATAAATCTACAAAGTTTGAATGAAATCTGACCGTTTAAAGTGGGTCAAAATCGCGCTCAAAGGTTACAAACATAATCTCCGACCCCAAAAACCCCCACATACCAATTTTGAATAGAATTGGACCATAATCACAAAAATCGTCCGCCATTTTGGAGCCGCCATCTAGAATTTTTCAATTTTTACAAAAGAATCATAATATTGGACCCCAATAACCCCCACATACCAATTTTGAATAGAATCGGACCATAATCACAAAACTCGTCTACCATTTTGGAGCCGCCATCTTGAATTTTCCAGTTTTGACAAAAGAATCATGATCTCTGACCACGAAAACCCTCAGATACCAATTTTGAAGCGAATCGTACCATAATCACAAAACTCGTCCGCCATATTGGAGCCGCTATTTTGTTTTTTTTCGAACAAAAATTTCTTAATGCATTGTCACTGGAAGTATGTACACCTGCCAAATTTCAAATCATTCGGACGTCTGGAAGTGGGTCAAAATCGCGCCCAAAGGAGTCGGTTACAAACAAACAAACAAACATACAAGTGAAGCTAATATATAGCGTGTAAAAATATGAAAAATAGCTCATTCGATTCGAAATGTAATTCTGAGAAAGAAATTTTTTTTGTTTTTTTTGCTGATGAAAATTGCAATTGTTATTATCAAAAACAAAAAAAAAGGTTAAGTTTTTTGGGAATAACTCATAAACTATAAGCGACAGCAGAAATCGGAGAAAAGATCCTTAAGAAGAGGAAATTTCCAATAAAAAAGTCCGTAACTCTATCTTTATTATGCATAATTTTATTTGTTGAAAATATAAACAGGATGTTCATAAAATTGAGAATGTTTCCCTTCTCAGCATAATTTTAATTTAACGCTGAATTTTTTTTATAATGTTGAATATCAATTTTTGATTAATAAATTATGGTGTGTTTTTTACACTTGGAAAAACAAGGTCCTGTTGGAAAAAAAACAAGTTTATTTTTCAACAAGTTAGGCATTTGTTAATTTTTCGGACCTCGGTTGTTTAAATAAAAACTCAAACTTTTTCGCTCCTTAGAACCCTCTTTATATACCGGGTGTCCCAGTATACCTGTTCCAATGGATTATCTCAGCCATTTCAAAAGATAAAAATTTGAAAATTTCATGATCTCCAATTCGTTCAAGGAACCTTCAACTGAGGAAAACAAAAATTGAAAGTCACGTCCGGTTTGACCGGCAGTGACACTGACTTTTTTATTTCAAATAGCACCCTGTATATTTTTTGAATTTTTTATTTCTACTCAAAATTATCTTTCCAACGATGTATCACACTTTGTATTTTACATTTGATTTGATGGAGAAAACGTCAATTGAAATTTCAAATTGAAAGAATTGCAGTAGGCTATGATATTTTGTGTAATCTTCGTCCGTAGCATTTTTTCTTTTAAAGACAGTACGCTTTCTATGAAATGATCCACTTGTTGCCAAATTCGAAGCCAAGCGTGTGAAATACATGGCGCTTGGCATTCGTCTATCAGGGTATTTCTCTCTGTATGCACATAGGGCAGCCCGACGATTATTTTCGCATTTTCCATAAATCAGTATCATATCCAATTTCTCTTGATTAGTGAAGTTATCATTTTCACGGTTATTCATTCTTGAATGTTGGTTTCTCTGACACGCACACAACTATTGAGAATTATTAACTGTCAAAGTTATAAACAAATGTATTCAAATGTTTCCATGGCATACTAAGGTTTTCATTTGAGAATTATTAATTCTTCCAGTTCTACTACATTTCTAATAATTTGAAATTTGACATTCTCTTCATCATCTCGAATGCAAAATTGTTCATGAATTATCAATTATTATTGAAGTCAAAATCAAGATTACACAAAATATCATAGCCTACTGCAACTCTTTCAATTTGAAATTTCAATTGACGTTTTCTCCATCAAATCAAATTAAAATACAAAGTGTGATACATGTTGGAAAGATAATTTTGAGTAGAAATAAAAAATTGCAAAAAATATACAGGTGCTATTTGAAATAAAAAAGTCAGATACTTCGGTCAAACCGGAAGTGACTTTAATTTTTGTTTTTCTCAGTTGAAGGTTCCTTGAACGAATTGAAGATCATGAAATTTTCAAATTTGTATCTTTTGAAATGGCTGAGATAATCCATTGGAACAGGTATACTTGGACACCCGGTATATACTTAACAAGATCACGTTATAAAGCTTTTCAAAAGTTGTTTATTATTTTGATTATTATAGTTTTTTAAATTTAACAAATAAATTAAAATGAAAATACCACTAGAATACATGATGAAGTTGACATTATTGAAATAAATCCGTGTATTTTATGAACAATCAATGTTAATGACTGAAACCAACATTTTTTGAATAACTCAAATACTAGCCTACAAAATGGTCTAACTTTCATAGTTAAAAATATATAAGCATTGTAAGAAGTAGATAACGGATTTTTTTATAAACAAATGCATATAAACAGGAAACCAAGACAGATACAGACTTGGTGAAAAGTTCCTTAAAGAAATCAACTAATGTTTTATAAAATAATTTTGAATGTTTATAACTGTATCTCAACTTTTATATACCGTAATTTTAGAAAAATCTATAAAAAAAGTAAAAAATTTTTTTTCACTCTTTATTGCATATGGTTGTTTTTGTAAATCTTAGTAGTTTCAGAAAAAATATATAATGAGGTTTGGAATTTGTTTATAAAAAATTGTTAACTTAATAAATAATTAAATTTTTGATAAATTTTTTTGTTATTCTATTGAAAAATGTCAGTTATGATTTTTAAAGAAAAAAAATCCAAACTAATTATTTAAATAATGGAAATATAAAAAACGATTATAAACAATAAGAATGATGATGAATTTTGAATTCCACAGCTCCCCCTATGAGAAAACAATATTCAAAGAAACCCCAAAGATGTCCACGTATTTGATAGCATTCATCGTTTCTAAATTCACCTGTTCATCTGGAGAAAAGATTGATACTGATTTGCCATACCAGGTATGTATGTCAAAAGGTATTAGGGAAGGTGAGTTGGTGAGTTCGAATACCTGATAGGGAACACGCATGATTTTATTTTAATTTTTCTTTGCCCCAGTTCGGTCTTCAAATATTACATTTTGTGAAAATTATTTCTCAAATCCCAAATGTTTTTCGAAATTTTCAAATTCGAAGGTGCTCCTCAATTCAAACTCGATTTGACATTCTCTTGAATAACTTATCCAACCACTAGCGCCAATAGTGGTTGCTTTAGGAATATTCATAGACAATACTATTTCTTACAACCCAAACATAAATTCAACTCAATTTTAATGTGATGCTTCAGTAACAATTGAAAATACAATCATAATAAAAATATTAGTACAACGCATAAACAAAAACTGATGAAATTATGGTTGACAGTTCGAAGCTACTAGCGGTAAGAGAACTGTGTAAAGTAACGATACATACGTCCATCAGAGGCGCTAGGAGTACTTTTGGAATGTTATGAAAAAATTGTTGTCCAAATTTCAAATTAATAAAAACATTGAACATTTTTCAATTTCTGAGTAGGTGGCTGAGATCTCTAGGTAGTAATCTTTATGTGCAATTCAAAATATTCTAAAAGAGGGGCACATGCGTGTTCCCTAAGTTTAGAGATTGACAATTTTTTTATGGATATTCAATAATTTACCTAACATTCATCGTACACCTGCTTATTTGTTTTCAACAAGGCGATAGTCGACATTCCAGTGACGTGGGTTGTTTGCAGTAATACGGAGGATTCCATAGATATATACAGTGTCCGTCATAAAGTTGGGTATATATGGGAAAAACATTTGTTATTGAAATTTCTGAAAAACTCCAATAGCGGTTCATTTCTGCATGTCTGGCAACAAAAAAATACTTTGCGACTTATATCTCGTGACCTCAGCTTTGGCGGGAATTAAAAAAAAAGTTGTCAGTGGTGCTGAAAAATGGGTCAAATTGACAAGATATCGAAAATTTTTATTGAGAAAATGTGTTTGGAATCCAACAAGGCCCTCATGTACCAATTTTGAATCAGATTGAAAAAAAAAACAGAAAAACCATTTTATTCCTCTACCCTTACTAAGAAACATTATTCATTCTTGTTTTGTCTGGAAACAGCTTCAATAACCTAAATCACATAAGTTTGGGCCAAAACTAATCAAATCTTTGTGGAATAGACATTTTGCGGGAATTAATTATAATTATGAAAACAGATTTAGTCTTGTGTTAAAACTCGATTTACGTAAACGCCTTTTTCAACAATGAATACATCACCAAAATCAATAATCCAAATCGCCGTACGCCTTGATCGATTACACCAGAATGTCGCCCGTCGTCATCCCGCTCTCCGTCATCGCCGCTAGGAGAGGTCCAGGGTCGGCCTGGCCCTAGACATGGTATCGCCCTCGCACAGCCCTCTTCTCGAAAGGGGGCACACCCGCCCGTTTGGGTTGGAACACTTGTCACTAGGTGTAGTCATGCCCTGTATATTGATGCACATGAGCCAATATTCTCAACCTACAAATAAAATTTAAAGCAACTAATATTTGTAATTGAAACTCAATAATACATTATTTATCCTTGCTGAATTTAATATTGTTTAGTAAATTTGAACTTCATTGACTATATTTTTGAATTTTATAAGGCGGCTTTGGAAAAAGATATACTTTTGTTGTAACAATAACAAATGTCACAATAACTTGTTGACAATTTTGTTGGAGTTGTCGTTCTTTATCAGTGTTTGTATTTTTCAATCTATCAATAGAAATGGCTCCAAAACTGAAAATACAAGAAAAAATTGAAATAGTATTGCTATATGGCGAAAATTATCATAGCACAAGAGAAGTAGCTGAATTTTTCAATGGAAGGCATCCAGATCAAAATTTGCATTTCACTACGGTGGCAAAGATATTGCAAAAATTTAAGGAAACTGGTTCGGTTGAAAACAAATATAAAAGTGTTCACGTTAAGCTGTTGTAAATAAAGAAAATAATGTAAACAATGTTTTACTGACAGTCACTGAGACACCAAGAGTTTCGACGAAAATTATGGCAGAAAAGTCAGAAATATCTCAAACCTCTGTTAGACGAATTTTAAAGCAAAATTACTTTCACCCATACAAACCAAAATTTGTGCAAGTACTGCGAGACCGGGATTATGACGCTCGATTTTATTTTTGTGCATGGTTCCAGGGAATGTTAGAAGACAATCGTGATTTCTCAAAAAACTGTGCTATTTTCTGACGAAGCACCTTTTACCTCAAATGGTGTCGTCAGTTATCAAAATTGTAGATGGAGGGCAGATCATAATCCTAATGTTATTATTGCAGCCGAGGACCAATGTAGTTTCAAAGTGAATGTATGGTGTGAAATTTTAAATGAGCGAATTGTAAGTCCCTTCTTTTTTAGACAAAATTTAAATGGCGAACGGTATTTGAACTTTTATCTACATTTATCGACAACCTACCATTACAAGAGAGGATTCGTTTATTCTTTCAACAAGATGGGGCTTCTATTCATTCTACGAATGAAGTGCGGGAGTGGTTGAACAATGAGTTTGGTGAGCAGTGGATAGGTCGATATTCAGGTAATCCTTGGCCTGCTGGATCTCCAGACCTAACGCCGTGTGGTTTCTTTCTATGTGGTTACCTGAGAGGAAATGTTTATAAAAAACGCTCATTTCGAAATGTAGAACATTTAGAAATTTGTGTAAGGAATTGTGCAGCACTGATCAACAGAACTGTTGAAAAATGTTCGCCGCGAAATGGTTTCCAGAACAATTCTATGTATGGAGCGTGAAGATATTGTCATAAGTCTATGGCCATAGCTCAGAGGGATTTTGTGAAAACCAGATTATGAACTCAGAATTCAAAAACAAACATACAATATTTATTACTATCATAAATATATACAACAATATACTTACACCTAAGGACTATATATACCACGCTGCCCGAACGGCAGCTCAAGAATCGAAACTACATTTCTATACTTCCAGCTCTTTCTTCAGGAGGCACGTCACTGCCCCATGACTTGTGTCACACACCAAAACCTGACAACCACTAACTCCCCTCTCTTTCCCTGCTTACCTCGAAACCTAATTGTTTTTATTCATCAACTGGATCGAGGTTAGCAATTCAGCAATTCTTCTTTGTTATATTTTAATTTGGGATTTCTAGGTCGCTAAAACTATCCACAAATGTTTTTGATTGTCGGCCTAGTTTTTGTTATTGAATGTTTTGATTTGGATGTTATGGAAAGGTGATATGATTTATTAATTTTGAATAATGAACTGGAAATTTGGGAAAGTAAAAAATGATTTTCCCTAACTTGTGACAATATACGTATATTGAAAATTTGTACATTGTTTGTTTATTGAGTTTTTAATTTTTCCACATCCACCTAAACAATACTAAATTCAATTAGGATAAATAATGTATAATGTATTATTAAGTTTTAACTACAAATATTAGTTGGTTTAAATTTTATTTACGGGTTGAGAATATTGAATAAGCTCATGTGCATCAATATACAGGGCATGACTACACCTAGTGACAAGACTAAATCGTGTTTACATAATTAATCTCCCGCAAAATGTCTATTCCACAAATATTTGATTAGTTTTGAACCAAACTTATGTGATTTAAGTTATTGAAACTGTTTCTAGATAAAACAAGAATGTATAATGTTTCTTAGTAAGGGTAGAGGAATAAATGGTATTTTTTTTCAATCTGGTTCAAAATTGGTACATGGGGACGTCGACATATGTAGCCAACTTTATGACGGACACTGTAGATATTATTTGCTTTCACACAAAGCTTTACAGCACTTTGAAATTTACAAAAACAAGAATAATGTGTAAAAACATTAATTTTGTTAACATATGAATATATAGATTGCAAATAAATCTACATCAGACACTCATTATTGGAGTATTTTGAAATAATTATTAAAAGGGATTAATAAATCTATAATCTATTTAAAAAATATACGGGGCTTGACAAAACAATATTGGAATACACATTATTGTTAGAATCTGAAAACTAAATTCAATCTGAAACGATATATATATATATATATATATATATATATATATGCACGCTAGAATTATTGCATCTCGATGAATAGGGGCCCACAATGTTCTCTGAAGCCCACACCAGCTAGGAGTCATATGGCCTTTTTTTGGAATCTGAAATTTTTTCGAGCATTGCTGGAATTTCCTCATAAAATGCCATAACTAATAAAAGAGTAGAATAAACCAAAATATATTTGCTCAATACTTCTCTTTCGCCGAGATTCCAAATTATTTTCCCTACCCTTATTCGTATGCTCCGGCGCAGATCTGTCTTTTCTCTTTTCTGACTCAGAATATTTCTTGCCCACACGATCGACGGCTTGTGACGTAGCTGGTGACAAGTTGTCTGGGAAAGCGTGGTAGCTTCCTCGTTAGCTGGAGCACTGCTCATCCAGTATTGAAACGACCGTTTGGTAGGTAGAGAGGGGGAAAACACGAGTGGACACGATTTGATGTGGCTGCTTATGCTATGGCAAATCTTCACCAGTGGCTTGTCATGCAGCGTTTGAAAGGTTGGGTTCGTTTGATTAATAAATAGGTAGTGCAGTTATTCATTCAACTTTGACGGAAAATTTATAATCTCCGACCCCGAAAACATCCGCATACCAAACTCGTCCGCCAAAAACTACGTCTCGTGTTTCGCCTATACCAAATAATTTGGTACGCCTATGGAATTTCTATTAATAGCCACAGTTAGATAATGGCTCGGGCATCTTCGAGAAAAATTGGTTGTTAGGTAGGGGAAGGCTGAAGTGGTCGTTTCAATACTGGACGAGCTTTAGCTATAAACTGTGGCTGGAGCATGACTGATTTTAGTGATTTTTATCGCCGATTCTTTTGAATTTGAAACGGCCGCACGGCCGTCGTGATATTGTATCGGTTTGTCACGGTGCATGGGGTTCGCGTATTCTATAATGAGCACGGCGTTGTGTGATAAATACGTTAATAATAAATAAGTTTATTCACCAAATGTTATTATTACAGAATAAACACTAGAATTCTTGTTGAAATATAAATAAGTAATCTCGCTGAAGTAAATAAACTGGGAAAAGTCACTAAAGTTTAAACCTATGCGTGACATAAATACATAAATCAATAGGAGATAAAGCAATAATGGTAATAAATATAACATTATACCAATTAAAATCAACGTGTAAAATTATTAAGATATAGATAAAGCAACAGTAAAAATAATGATGATAAATATAACTTATACTAATTAAAATCACGAGTAAAATCATTGAGATTGACAATAGATATATATATAAAGCAACAGTAAAGATAATGGTAATAAATATAAGTTGTACTAATTGAAATCAACGAGTAAAATCATTAAGATCGACAAGCCCGATAAATAAAGTCAAACTGATATAGAAGAGGCGTTTACATTAGTACAAGTAATAATGAAATGGGTATAAGTATACAACCAGGGCACTATCTGTTTATTCTATTATTCTATGAATCATTTCTCAAGAGTTTTCGAAAATGAAACTTTTGAGGTGATATTTGAAGTTTTCAAATTTTTTGTATTTTTAATATTATCTGGGAGTGGGAGTGGGAGTGTTATACAGTTTAGGGGCTAGATAAGTGTAGCATTTTTGGCCAGTCGTTTTCTTTGTCTTTTTCAGTACGTACGTTTTTTTTATTTCGTGTGTTCATTCATGATTGATATTTTAAAGTTGATGCACATTTTTATGTTGGTAGATGTTTGTGAAATAATAGTAAAGCTGCCGTGTGTCCATTATAGAGCTATCCCGAAATAGATTGTCGGATGGATAAGTAAAATCTTTTTTATACATAACTTTAATAATATTTTTTTTTAATGACATCAAGATTTGTCAAAGTAGTTTTCCCAACATTTCCCCATGCTACTATACCATACATTAAGTGTGGCTGGACAAATGAGATATAGACTGTATGTAGCATCTTAGGATTGAGAATATCTCGTAGAACTTTAAATTTGTGTATTAAGAATCTAACTTCTTTAATAACGTGTTTAACGTGTTTGTCCCATCTCAAATTTGAGTCCAAGACGACTCCCAGGTATTTAAATTCATTAACAGCATTTATATTTGCGTTATTTGAGTTTTTATTGTTTGGAAGTCTGGTGATTTCTACTGTCAATATGTGGGAAGGAACGATGTTTTTGCAAAGTTTATGGTGAGTAATTTACTATTGAACCATTTTTGAATGTTGACTTTTCTACAATTTTCTTCTTCGTAGAAGATGCAATTATCATCCGCGTATGTTATGATTTCCCCGACTGTAGGAACTGAGAAAAGATCATTCAAATAAATGTTGAAAAGGACTGGTCCCAGCACGGATCCTTGGGGTACACCGAAAGTAACTTCCTTTTGCTCGCTTCTGGTATTATTGATTTGTACAAATTGGTACCTTTTTGTGAGGTACGTTTTAAATAACTGTAGCCTTACGCCCCTGATACCCACATCTTTCAAAGATTTCAATAATAATGTATGGCTAACAGTGTCGAAGGCTTTTGAGAGGTCTATAAAGACGCTCAAGGCCATTTTATTAGTATCCATTGCACTATACATTTTAGATGTCAGGTGCATTATGGCATCCTGTGTCGATATGTTGTTATGAGTGAGATAGGTCTGTAGTTAGTAGCATCAAGGGGATCACCGGATTTAAAAATTGGTTTTACCAGAGATGTTTTAAACAAGGAAGGAAAATATCCCTTTTCTAAGCATCTATTCAATAGATATGCTAAAGGTTCAGAGATATGCTTCACTATATATTTTAAAATTTGACCCGTAATACCATCTTCGCCTGGAGACTTTTTGTTTTTCAATTCTTCTATGACTTTGATTATTTCTGTAGGCATACAAGGTGAAAGGAAAAAAGAACTGAAGTTATTTGATTTTTTTTGAGGGGTGATATAGTTCGGATCAACTGCAATTTTGCTAGCCAAGCCTGGGCCTACTGTAATGTTCATTGAATAGATTGGCGATAGTTTTTTCATCACTTACAATATGTCAATTTTTTTTCATGTGTTTGATAGGTGTATTATTTTGTTTGCCGGATGTTATTTCCTGTATAGTGTGCCACATCGCTTTATTATTATTTGCGTTTTCAGATATATTTTTTTTTGTAGAAATCGTTTTTGGTGTTTTTATATTCGATATATATTTTATTCAATTCATGGTTATAGTTTCTTCTCAAGGTCTGATACATTTTGTCTCTTTCATTAATCGATTTAATTAATCCATGAGGTAACCAGCTTTTGCGTTTTTTTTCATTGTTTTACACCGTGTAGCTACAGTTTTTAATTTCTGTGGTAATCGATGTTACAAGTTATTCTACTGCAGAGTCAATATCTGTAGTATTATAAATGGAGTTAAAATTCGTATTTTTCACATTCATGGATAATTTGTTGTAATCGATTTTTTTGTATGTGTTTGTCTTGTTTTTGGTGGTGATAGTTTTTTTATTTGGGAAAATAATTTGTAATAGAACAGAATAGTGGTCTGTTATTCTGGATTTTATAACGAAAGGTAGCAACAGTTCTAAATCATGTTTCGTACGGATAAAAATGTGATCTATACAGGATTTTGTATTTTCAGTTACTCGGGTGTGTTTATTTATTGTAGACACAAAATTAAATTCGCTTAGTGTGTTAATGTAGTCCACAGAGTTTCCATCATCCTCATCAAGCGATTCAATATTAAGATCACCCACTAAAATATAATGATGGGTTTTATTGAATTTTTCGGTCAATAAGTAGCTTTTCAAGTTTTCTATAAATTCTGCTGGTGGATTTGATGGAGATCTGTAGCCTGATAGAATTTCAATTAACTTATTTTGAAATGTCACTTCTGTAAGTATCAATTTGTTACAGTTATCTAGAGAAATAATTTTATAGGTATAATCTAAGGATGATTTAATAAAAACCATTGTGCCATCATTTTGATTAAGAGTGCCATAATTGTAAATTAAGTTATAACCATCTATATTTACGATATTTATATCATCTATTTGCCAAGTTTCAGTTGGAATGATGCATTCTGGTTTTTCTGAAAACTGTTCAAGGTAGCATAATAGATGATCAAGATTTTTGGAAGCGCTTCTAATGTTATTATGCGAAAAGATCATTCAAATAAGCTTAATTCGCGGATTCAAACCCAAAATTAATGATATTTTTACTACTATTAAAAACGGAGATGTGATTTTATTTATTCTTGGTGCGTTTTGGTTGTTCTTATTGAAAGGTAAAATAAAAATGTTGGCAACATATGTCCGCAATCATCTGCATCAACTTGGTTCTCTCCACCACTTTCATTCGCAAGCATGTGTACATACATTTTCCTAATGATCGCTTTGGATGTGACGATAACGAACATTATATCATGTGACGAATCTGATTATATGTCATATTTATCCAGGTTTGCTCCAGGAACGATTCGGCGGGTGATCGAGATCTAGCAGTGAAATATGGCCCACTTTTATTGGAAGCATTGGAAAACATAACAGGCATCAAATACAAGGAGCAGAATATCGGAAAAATGGATCAAGCCGCCATTCCTGACTTCAGTGCTGGTGCGATGGAAAATTGGGGACTTGTCACTTATAGGTATTCACATAATAATAATAATAATAATATTTTTATTTCTTTGGCTAACAAATACAATGAAAAAAAGTTTTCAATGCACAGTAAACCAAGAAAAGGTCAGTCAAGTTAATGGTGAGAGAAAGTTCAAAAATATAAATGTAAAAAAAAACATTTGATTGTATAAAGATTCAAGTTATAGACTACTCACAAATTTGTCAACATAGAAAGAGAGTTACAACTGAAATATTCAAATGCCAGATTCCATGGTAAATCAAAACAGGAAACGTAGAACTGTAAACTAGTAACAAACTAGATATGTTAAGGCTGATGATCTCGAGTTAATTCTTGAATGGTGTAACAGACACTTTCAAGTAACTTTTTTTTTCAGCCGATTCTTGAAGAGATGAATGTTTGGGGAATTTCCAGTCCATTCTTCTACTAGCCCATACTTATACCAAAAACTTTTTTACAAGCTTTTATTTAACTTGCTTCGTCCGTATGTCATTTTGTCATTCGTTCTGTCATTATTTGGCAGGTGTTCATAATTCCGGACGAGTTTTGTGATTATGGTACGATTCGATTCAAAATTGGTATGTGGGGGTTTTCGGAGACGGAGACTGTGAATTTTTTGTCAAAATTCAAGATGGCGGCTCCAAGATGGCGGACAAGTTTTGTGATTATGGTCCGATTCGTTTCAAAATTGGTATGTGGAGGTTTTTGAGGTCGGAAATTATGGAATTTTTTGTTAAAATGTATAAATTCAAGATGGTGGCTCCAAAATGGCGGAGGAGTTTTGTGATTATGGTCCGATTCTATTCAAAATTTGTATATAGGGGTTTTCGGAGTTTGAGATTATGATTTTTTTGTGAAAATTTATCAAATTGAAATGCCGACTCATGGAATTTTTGTTGGAGAGAAAAAAAAAATGGCGCTCCGAGATTTAGGTTCATGGTCCGATTCTATTCAAAATTTGAATGTAGTGGTTTTCGGAGTTGGAGATTATGAATTTTTCTTCGAAATTCATAAAATCAAAATGGAGGCTCCAAGATGGCCGATGATCTGTGTTTATGGTCCGATGCTTTTCAAAATTGGTATGTGGGGGTTTTCGGGGTTGGAGATTATGAATTATCAGAATTTATAAATTCAAGATGGCGGACGAGTTTTGTAATTATGGCCCGATTTGTTTCAAAATTACCTACTATGTCGGGGTTTTTGGTATCGGAGATTATGAATTTAGTCGAAGATTATTGATTTTCAGTTAAAATTTATAAATTGAAGATGGCAACTCCAAGATGACGGATTAGTTATTCTTTAGATAGTCTACTCATTGAAAGACTAGATAGCTCAGAACTTACAGGAAAAAAAGGTTTCATAATAACGATGCTTTAACAAAAATATCTAAGTAGTAAGTATTTTTAATTCTACGGAATTTATTTCTACATTATTGTCTCCACCCAATTTGTGCAATGATTCTGATTGCATATTTTTGTCAAATAAAAACTCTTTCCGCAGAAGAGGGGTACAAGCTCAAAATCCCATACCATAAATGACAATGTATGGCCGCATAATACAGATTTAGCAACACTTTAGCACAGTGCATCGACATGAAACTCAATGCGTAACAATTTTTACGCATCTTTTCGCATAGGGTTTCAATGTGAGCAGTCCATGTAAGTTTGTGATCCAATGTAAGACCCATCATTTTAGTTGTAGAGTATGATTCAACCTGTAACTCGTCATTCTCATGGATTTAAAATTTTCTGGGATATTATGCAGGGTGAATTTCATCAACGCTGTTTTGGATATGTTGAGAGTCAAACTATTTTTGTTTGCCCATGTTATAACTTGATCGTAGACAGTTTGTGTCATTTCTGTGAGAGCTGTCACGTTTTGCCCTTTGACAAGAAAATTTGTGTCATCTGCGTAAGCGATAACATGAGTTTCTGAAAGATTCTTGAAGTATTTCATCAGATCGTTAGCGTATACAAGGAAAAGTAAGGGTCCGAGTATAAAGCCTTGAGGGACGCCCTTTTCAATAGTTGCAGGTTGGCTTTTGGAGTTCTGAATCAATACTCTTTGGGTCCTGCCTATCAAGTATTATTTCATCAAACTCAAAGCTGTTCTCTCATACCATATCGTTCCAATTTCAGCAGGAGAAGCCCATGGTCAACACAGTCAAAAGCACTGGAGGAATCAATGAATAGTCCACAGATGTGTAGTTTCCCATCCAGAGCATTTATTCGTGCTCGTTGAACTCTTATAGTGCTGCATCAGTGCTTTTGTTTTGTGTGAACCCATGTTGATTTGGCGAGGGGATTTTATTGGCAGGAAAAAAAGACGCCAATTGGTTCTTAATAATTAGCCCAACAATCTTTGAGATACTCGAGAGGAGACTAATACCTCTGTAGTTGTCGTAAAGATTTGAGTCATCTTTTTTAAAGATTGGTAAGACAAATGCTGTTTTCAATTTATCTGGAAAGATTCCTTGTTCCATAGACAAGTTCACAATGTATGTTATTGATTTACAGAGTTGATAGGCTCATCGATTTATTTTTGCTGTGGAACTTTGGTGAAGTGACTATTTAAATTATTGGCCAGGGACTTCCACGTTACCTTCACAAATTTTAATAATATTGGACTTGCTTTCCTTTTTTTGAATTCGGTCCACGATCTGCCACATAGTCGATTTATTGGTCGAGTTGTTTATTCTGTCTTCTACACAATGTTTGTAGTTTTCTTTCAATTTTTCCCTGTATATTTGTGTTGTTTGCTTACTTATATCTTTGGAGTTTTCATTTACTCTAGCACAATCTGAGTAAAAACAAACTAGTTCTTTCAATTCATTAATTTCTGGAGTAAGTTGGTTAGCATTAAATTTTTTGGTCCGTTCTTGAAAGCCCTTCAACTGAAACGGAACTTCGATATAATATTGAAGTATGTTATGCAGGATATCATAGGCCCATTATTTGAGTTACTATAAAAATATTATAGGGATTGAAACAACTCGTTCATTAATGAAACTGAAAAGTATAAAATAAACTGAATTATTTATACAGTGCTTCTCAAAAGTCCTCTCCCCCCCTCTTATTTTAGGAACGATTATACATAAACAAGTGAAATTTGGAAACTGAATATTAAAGGTTGTAAACTTCCCTATTAGTGATGATAGATGACGACATCGTCAAAGATGACGTCACAAGGCCATTGTGACCAATAATTTTAAATGGAACCCTACGGCAAGCGACACCTCTTTTGAAAGGTATCGAAAAAACCTATTCGATGATACTAATTTTGTTTGTGTTTATGGCAGTTTTAATGGCTCATTAGTAAACATTAAAATTTGAATTCCATTCAGTATGATATTAATTACAGATTTAAGAATTAGTATCTGATTGAAGAAATTGCTCGGAGTGACCTTCATTTACTTCCTGACAGTGGAATATCCTATTTTAAAACTCTTCTCGTACTTTTGCAAATTTGTCTGCGGAAACAGCCTCACATTCTGCAACAATACGTTGTTTTAAAACGTCAATATTATCAGGTTCAGTGGCGTAAACCTTCGATGTGAGGTACCCCCACAGAAAAAAATCCAAAGGTGTGAGGTCCGGTGATCGAGCTGGCCATTCCGTTGAACCTCGTCGTCCAATCCATCAACCACGATACTCCTCATCCAAATACCGTCTTACTGCACCGTAATAGTGTGGGGGAGCACCATCCTGTTGGAATGTTATTTCCAAATTGCCGAATTCATCTGGATTATCTTCCAAAATTTCAAGGATTAACGGTTCTATTGCGTTTTGAAACAGCTCCAGATAAACATCACCGGTTGAATTAGTATTCAAAAAAGAGGCCCAACGATGTGGTTTCCCAGGATACCTGACCAAACATTCACCTTCTGGGGAAATTGGGTATGTGTTTCACGAAACAGGTGAGGATTTGCGTCACTCCAATACCTCACATTCTGTGTATTTACATTTCCATTTAGATAGAAAGTACTTTCGTCACTAAAACAAATTGTTTTGACATAGTCTGGCTGTTGGTTAATTTTAATTTCCATATTTTCACAAAATTCTAGTCTTCGGTCTGGGTCGTTTTTTTTTTTTTTAACCCCTGTGTACTGTACTTCGCTACTTTACAGGAAGATGCAACGTGAGTTGTTGAAGAAGTAGGATTAACTTTTACTTTGTTTTTATATCAATTTTTTTCTCATCAGGAATTTGTGGTCTGTCAGATCGTTTCGCATCATTGATACTACCAGTTGTTTCAAACTTACGGAGAAGCTCCCTTAAATAAGTCCTCGAAACGGGGCGATCGGGAAACCTCTCATTAAAAATGCGTTCTGCTGCATGGATATTTTGTCCAGTTTCACCAAGAATTAGGATCGCTGCTACTTTATCACCTAAAGCACGTACCATTCCGCTTCTTGAAGCACTTAAACGTTCGGCTCACAACAGTTTAACAAATTATTAAAATGTACAAAAATATTAAAAGTACCAAAAGCTGCTAAAACAGTTAAACGTTGGATCAACAATACACAAATTATTAAATGTACAAAAACTTGGACAATTACAAAAACGTCGAAATAGGAAGACAAACAAAAACGTCAGCTCATTTGACAACTATCCAGAGGCGGAGCTTGAATTTGAAATTTTAGTATCAACCGATTTAATTGATCACAGCTTTGCGTTTTTCAAAAGCGAGTTGCCAAAACTGCCATAAACACAAACAAAATTAGTATCATTGAATAGTTTTTTTCGATACCTTTTAAAAGAGGTGTCGCTTGCCGTAGGGTTCCATTCAAAATTATTGGTCACAATGGCCTTGTGACGTCATCTTTGACGATTTCGTCATCTATCATCCCTAGTAGGGAAGTTTACAACCTTCAATATTCAGTTTCCAAATTTCACTTGTTGATGTATAATCGTTCCAAAAATAAGAGGGGGGGAGCGGACTTTTGAGAAGCACTGTATAAAACAGTTGCTTGCTGCGAATTGGATTTATTAATATTTCTCTAAATAATAAAAATTCATGATAATTTCCATTGTCTTACCGTTGACCCAATTCTATTCACACTATAATCCTCAACTCGATTCTCATATTAAACCTAGTACTAATGACAAACATGTTTTATAGAGAAAGAGCTCTATTATGGAACAGTGCCCAGTCTTCAAATAGTTTCAAAGGGGACGTCCTGGAAATCATTGCGCACGAATTCACTCACATGTGGTTTGGAAATTGGGTTACATGCGAATGGTGGGATTACACGTTCTTGAATGAGGGATTCGCAAGATTCTTCCAATACTTCACCCTGGCCAAGGTAAGAGTTATAATATTTTGGAGTGCCTCGATGTACTAATTGAGGGCCATATATTTGCGTATCTTTGATATAATACTTCTGACTTCTGGTTTCTTAGTTCATAGTCATAAATATTTTGGAGGGTCTCAGGGTACTAATTGAGGGCCCTATATTTGCCGTTTGATATAACATACACTATTCTATTTTATTTCGACAGATACCGGAGCTGGCCCATTATCAAATTGAGAAGCAATTCGTCATAGATCAACAACAAAGTGTATTTCTTAGCGACTCTTCAACAACATCTGCAGCTTTGACGTCGAAAGCAGCATCTCCGTCTGAAGTGTGGGGAAAATTCAGTGCTATATCATACAATAAAGGTGAGAAACTTGAAACGGATACGTGAGTGGGTGAATATTTGGATAACAATATTTTCTTTCTCCATTCCCTTGTCCTGATATATTAGATATTGAGAGTGACTCGAATAATGGTTGATATAAGTTTTTTATAAGCACCTTGTAACTATCTGTGGAACTTGACGGGTTTTCACCGCCAGCAAGGATTGAAATAAAAATAAATAATAGTTTAAAAAAACTAAAAAACACGCTTTTATAGAAAACCAAACTAAAAAATAGAAAATAAGAAAAAAAAATATTTTATTTAAAAAAAGCGTGGGGTGTATGGTATCGATTACCTGTGATCTGAGATATTTCTTACTTTACTGCCCTAGGTGTGTAATGTACTAATTAATTATTGATACCATGCCCGGTTGGGAGGAGTGTGCTCAGCCTTGGTAGCAGAAATAGGCCGACGTTAAACAAAGCAAAAAAAAGAACATAAATTGTATATTGCTAAGGAAAATGTTGGATAACAATTTATTTACTTTTGTTGAGTGTGCCATGGATAGCCATGATGCATAATATTTTGCAGTGATTTTTATCAAGTTTTCTTTGGAAAACAAAACACTCACTTAGGTAATGACAGTGACATAAGCTTTATGAGCAGACAGTAAAAGTTTCTTAATGTTCGTTAAATTTCAGTTAAATTTTTCTTCAAAATAATGTATACTCAAAGTGAAAAAGTGGAAATGTTATTAATATTTGGAGAATGTCATAGAAATTCAAGGAATGCTGCTGAGTTGTATGCTCAAAGATATCTCAATCGGCAACATCCAGCCCATCAGTATTTTCCGTATGTTGAGAATCGTTTTAGGCAAGAAGGATGTTTATTATAAAACATGAAGAGACTGAGATTAACGTTCTTGCTATGGTTGAGGTTGATAAAACTGTTTCTTTAAGAGAAATTAGTCAAGAAATGCAGGTAAGTCACAAATCAGCAAGAGAAATACTGAAAAAGCACGGATATCGATCATTTAAATATCAGTTACATCAACATTTGTATGCTGACGATGGCGATAGATGGGAGTGTTTTGTGATTGGCTGCTTCAAAATCATAGACTCAACCTAAATTTTATCAACTTTATTCTATTCAATAAACAAAATACTCGATACTGGGCCCAACAAAATCAACATGCAATGAGAGAGGGCAATTTTCAAGAACGGTTTGGCGTCAATGTCTGGGCTGGTATCGTTGGAAACAGAATAATTGGGCCAATATTTTTTCAAGGTTAGTTAACAGGGGTTAGGTACTCAGGTTTTCTTCAGAATGAAATCGAGGATCATCTTAATAATCCACCTTTAGCAGTTTCACGGTGGATTTACTTCCAACAAGATGGATCACTCCCTCATAATACCAAAGAAGTTCTTAATTACTTAATAGAGCATTTTAATAATCAAGTTATTGCAACCAATGGTCCAGTACGGTGGCCTATCCGCTCACCGAATCTCACTATGCTCGATTTCTTTATTTGGATATGTGTTAAAGAAAAGGTTAGAAGAAATAATTCTACGGGCATTTAGAAGTATAACGCCTCAAATGTTACGAAACGTGTTGAGAGAAACAATTGAACGAGCAGAAATGTGTCTTGAACAAGGAGGAATGCACTTTGAAAATTTACTACAGTGAAAGTAAATAAATTATTGTCCATAGCACTTTCGACATAAGTGAATAAATGATTATCCAGTATTTTCCTTAGTAATATTTGATTTATGTTCTTATTTTTAATCCAATCGCGAATAAATTAGTATAGTTAGATTCATCAAAAAATCATTTTTTGACGATCCGTCAAAAAATCCTTTATTCCTTTCTATCATACTAGTCACTGAAACTTTGCGATTGTAATTTTCAGACATAACCTGAGGTCCTCAGATTAGTTTATGTCCGATCATGGCCACCTAGATGCAAAATTAAAAGTGACTCTAAAAAAATTTAGTTGGCGTAAAAACTTTCTGAACTAGAATAATTACAATATACAGGGTGTTCCATTCGAAAATTCAAAACCGGAAGTGACCGGAAAGTGAAAAAGATGAGAAAACTCTCCTCTTCACATACCATTTACCTATACCAAATCTCATTTTGATACCTGGTATAAACGTTTGCGAACGAGTATGGAATGGTCATTCTGTGCGAATTTTACACTATACTTTTTCTACGAGTATTTACTCATGGAAAATTTTATTAATCATTAAAAGAAAATAACGCACTTGGTATATTTGATACTGCAATAATTGCAAAAAAATACCTTCTTATTCGTTCATCTGCACGATTGTCCATCGGTTGCAGACGTTGGATTGCAACGTCCGTCGAGGCATTAGCAGGGAAGTAGTCATTTTTAATGGATATTCGGCCTATTGTATAGGTATTTGTAGTCGGCAGTCTTGAGGAATAAGACATTTTTCATTTTTAATGAAATCACAAGATGCTTATAAAAAACTTCAGGGACTAATCAATTAATAAGTATTTTAATTGGACCACATAGTTATTTTTGAGAGCTTAATATATTGTTAGAAAATGAATTCTCTAAAAAAAATTTTTTTATCTCCATCAATTTCAGATTTCATAATTTTTTTTTCTTCCAGGTGCTAGTATTTTGAATATGTTGAAGAACTTCATTGGCGAAGAAAGTTTTTCGAAGGGTATACAAAGCTATTTGAGAGCAAAGTGAGTAGATGTATGTCTCTGTGGACAAGATAATCCATGGTGGTGTTCGTGATTTTGGGACTCAAGTGACTCGTCATTGTTTTGTTCGCTTCTTGGGTATGTAAACAAATTTCTTGTATTGATGGAGTTCTATGAAAATCGATGGTCTTAATTTTACGAATATATCATAGGGCACAAGGGCCTTTTATTCTTCCAGGTAGAAACGACATTACTGAAAAATTCGAGATATCGTTTTGAAAAAGATGTATTTTTCGATTTTTTTCCGCCGGCGAAAATTTGATATTTTTTTTAACAAAAAACATAAAGAAGGACTTATTTTTTTTTGCAGTTGCTCAAAAACTATTGACGATAGAGAAAATAAAAAAACAGACTCTTGAATAGGAGGACATTTCCCATGAATAAGTACCCACTCCCCCGGAACTTTATCTCAATTATTTATAATTTTAATTCAACGTTGAAAATAGAGCTCCACGTGGATGTTACGGCAGGAGTACAGCACCTGTCGAGAGAGCAATGCACATAAAATATTTTTTCATATTATTAATATTAGAAAGCAAGGGACATTGGAGCCTTCTTCACAACGAATTCAATATAAATTGAAAGAAGTGGTAGACCACAAGCGAAAAACAACTACTTTCCTGGCAAATACCACGCAGAACGTCTGAACCTGAAAATCTATGCAAACTTCCATTGAAAATTGATTGCAAATGTTTTTTTCTGATAAACTTGATTATGTTTAATGTATGCCAGGTCCGCCTAACAATCCGCATACCGGTTTCAGGCTTAAGGCCCTCATCAGTACGGAGTAGTCACCAGTCAGAGATCTGCAGACCTCTGGCCGAAGCGAGACCCACACAAATGAAAACATCTTCAAGCTTGAATCACCTGTAGGTACGCCGGAAAACGTAACTTCTAACCGGCGGTACCTAGTGACAGAAAGAAACACCATACTATTTCCCAAGTTTATCAGAAAGAAACATTTGCAATCAATTTTCATTTTCAATGGAAGTTTGCATAGATTTTCAGGTGAATTTTATTCAACGTTCTGCGTGGTATTTGCCAGGAAAGTAGTTGTTTTTCGCTTGTGGTCTACCACTTGTTTCAATTTATATTTAATTCATTGTGAAGAAGACTCCAATTTCATTTGTTTTCTATTAAATATGAATTAAAAAATAATAAAAAATTATCATTTGAAAGAATGTAATTTCGTTAGAGAACTATGTTTTCATTTTTAATTTCTTCACAGAATGACTCTCCATATTTTTTTGCTTCCTGGAGCACATTGTACATGTTTTTACATTGTTTTCTGCATTAGGTTGCTAAGAGTTCGTTGTGTGATTAAGAAAAAATATTTTTTTAATTGTTTGTAATAGTTTTTTTAATTTTTTATCATTTAAATAATATATTGAAAAAATCTTCATAATTGGTTATTCTCTACCTAATGAGATTTTATTTTATTTTTATTTATAAATAATGTAATTCAGAGGAAAGCCGCAGTTTTCGCCAAATGGAGAGGAATATTCAACAAAGAGTAAACATTTCCAAAGTCTTCTCCATGACAGTTTAATATAAATTAAATTGGAGGTTGGTAAATGAAGAGCAGAAAACAACTACTTTCCTGGCTAATACCATGCAGAATGTTGAATGATATCTGCTCGACATCTATGCAATAATTCATATAAATGAATACTAAATTGCAAATGTATTTTGGAAAGAAGCATTTGCAATTTAGTTTTCATTTATATGAATTACTGCATATATGTCGAGCAGATATCATTCAACATTCTGCGTGGTATTAGCCAGGAAAGTAGTGGTTTTATGATCACCATCTACCAACCTTTAGTTTAATTTATATTAAACTGTCATGGAGAAGAATGTTGAATAATGTAATTGTTTATTTACTTATCAATTAGTTATAAACAAAATTTGATTAGCATTATATTTTATTTGAATGTTACAAACTGTTCAGAAAATTTTGTTTTTAATTTTTATAGGATTTTTTAATTGAAAATTACACAGATTTTTATGTTGGTTCACAAATTGTATGAATTACTTAATTAACAGAAGCAAACATAAGTAATTGAAAAATTGCGGATTTTTCTACGGATTATTGTTCTTTCCTATCTTTTCATATCTTGGTGAAACCTGAATTTTTTCGTAGCTTAATATTGATTTTTTTAAATTTGCGATAACTGCAATAGTTTTCGAGAAAAACGAAACCTGTTTTTTTAATAAATTTTTTATAACTTGATTTTTTTCAAAAGTACTGGAATTTGTGTACGTGCAGACTAGAACTATTAATACCTTTGGCTAATACATACTTCAGTAGTACGATTTCTTCATACATTACAAAACTGCAGAACATCATAACAATAATAATTATGTGACAAAGCTGCGCTGGTGGTATTGCCCATTGTAACCAGACAATGTCAAACAGCCTCAGTCTCTGTGCAAATTTTAGTTTGAAAATAAGAATTTTATAAAAGCACTCACATAACTCCTTTTTGTTTAGTCCCATGTCTCAATCCCAAATTGCAGATTGTATGGTTATGCTTGAGACATTCTTAATAATGCTAATTGCTGACGTTGCAAATTTGAGCCACTGAAACATGTCGCTTCAGAAAATGCTAGCTGGGGGCTTTTTCAATTGTTTATTAATAAACAATTGAAAAAGCCCCCAGCAAAGTAGCGGACCTAAGTATCCGACATATCTGTCGGGAATATAAGAATTTAGAATCTTCCATTTTATAATATCAATTTCTTTAGCAATTATGAGTCGATTTAGTTATTTTCATAGGAATGAATATTTGAGAATTTGTAAAAAAGCATATAGAAAACATCAAAAAAAAGATTCCTCCGATTTTGCAACAATTTTACCCGCTGATAATTTGAATAGAATATGATTTTGGGCAATTGATCTTTATTCAAGGACCACTTGCCGAGGACACAAAATCTAGAATATCAAATGATTCAGAAAATTTAACGGATTTTCCTAAGCACGTTGCAAGGTCCTTCCATTGCTACTTATAGAAAATTAATTTATCAATCGGAAAATCTGTTCGTTTCAAATAAAATAAACAGGAATTTGAAAGAATTAATACCTAGCTCTAAAACCCCCTCAGCTCACTCAAACGTAAGCTACTGCGCCTAGGTCTACCGAATACGATTGAAAACGAACCTATGATAAGAATGATAAGAAGATTATGAAACAAATTCAGACTTTCACAATTACCTCACCAGGGGCCGCCAATTGATCAGGCCAAGCAGAATGAGTTTACCAAAACTCTCTTGATGTAAAAATCTACAATATATTACCAACCAATGTTAAAAGTATGAACCATCACAAGTTTAAAAAATATTTAAAATAATTTTTGACCTCAAAAACCTGCTATTTTACGAAATAATATATGGCTGCCCTTAGGTCTATGACTCAATAAACATGTTTTTTTTTCTGTGACTTATGTCTTTTATATGTATGTCTGTTCTATCAGGTATTCTTAGCCCCCACTTACTTTATATGTGTCTGTTCATGTCAGTTATTTTATCCCCAATTTTTTTATGTACCTGTTGTTTAGGGTACTCAGCCTAAAATTTTGTTTCTTTAGCATTCTATAATTTTGATTTTTCCTATTTGTATCGCGCTGATTGTACACCAATAAAACTATCTATCTATGTACTCAACCGAAATGAGTTTTTTTATAGCATAAGAATATTCTAATTTTTTTTGTTTTGTTAATAGGTCTTTCTCAACAGCAGTTCCAACGGATTTATGGAATGCTCTTCAACCTTTTTCAATTGGTCTACCTCCAGGATACAACTTAGAAAAAGTTATGGACAATTGGGTCAATAAAGCGGGATTTCCTCTTGTTACTGTCTCTTCTCAAGGAAATAATATAACTTTGTCACAGGTAAAAAACAAACATAATTTGCACCAAAGTTCATTTGAGTAGAAAACAATAAAAGAAGGCATTTATTTCTATTGAAGAAATAGGAAATGCATTTTGACAATATATCTAGTCATCAGGCCCTCACAAAACTAAGCATGACGGTATCAAGATTAATAAACAAAGTTGGAATATTATCAAAGTTGGAATATAGACGTTCCAACTTTGTTAATGCAGTCATGCTTAGTTTTGTGAGTGCCTGATGATGACAAGGTCGAAAAGCATTGCCCATTTCTTCAATAGAAATAAATAACTTTTCATTGTATAGCAGAATTTCATCCTTTCTACTCAATTAAGGACTAAATCCACCTGGATATGGACTATTTAACCTTCCGCTGATAACGTGAGTGGTTTCGAATTTTCGATAACGTCGGTCTGACAAACCTATTTCAACAAAAAATATATTATGGGTCGTTTTTACAAAAAAAAATATATTTTTATGGAACATAATATTTTACTATAATATTCATCTACAAATACAAACACAAACGGATTTTTAATAGAATACATAAACCAAATAAAAATATTCTAATGATGAAAACTGCAAAATCGTAAAAGTAATAAATGAACATAATGATGAAATAATGAAAAATTACAAAATAATACAAATAAATAAAAAGCAAAAATTAAATAACTAATAATTATTTTTAAGACAAGCTTTTACTTAAGTCGTACTAAAACGTTCAAAATAAGTTTCAAGTCATCGCTGACAATGATTTGATTATTTTTTGTTGAATTATTGGGTTTCAAACAGCTTGTCACGCGAAGTGTTCATAAAAGTAGGTACATACTAATTAATTTCATTGGACAATGATTGGTTAGTAAGTAACAACTTGTCGAAGTATTAATTTTATGACAATTCGCGCGACAAGGTTTTTGAAACCAAATAACTCAACAAAAAATAATTAAATCATCGTCAGCGATGACTTAAACTAATGTTATACGTTTTAGTACACGGCTTGTATGAAAGCTTGTCTATAAAAAGTTTTTTCATTAGTTATTTCATTTTCTGCTTTTTAGTTAGTTCGCCTTAATCTGTTCATTTCTAATAGAGCATCGTTATTACAAGGTCTCTTTCCTGTAAGTTTTGAGCTGAAAGAAATAATAATCTCCAACCCCAAAAACTCTCCCACTCACCAATTTTGAATAGAATCTGACCATAATCACAAAACACGTCCTCCATCTTGGGGCCGCCATCTTGAATTTATGAATTTTGATAAAAAAAATCATAATCTCCGACCCCGAAAACTTTCTACTTACCAATTTTGAATCGAATCGGACCATAATCACAAAACTCGTCCACCATTTTGGAGCCGCCATTGTGTTTTTTTCTCTTACCAAAATTCTAGAATGCATTGTCGCCGGAATTATGAACACCTGCCAAATTTCAATCGGCTAATAAAAGTCGGTGTGAAACTAAATAAAAGCTTGTAAAAACTAATTAAAAGCTTGTAATAATAATAAAAACTGGCAACTGAACAAACTAGTCCAAATTTTATAAATTCATATTATGGCGTACCTATGCAGGTTCAGACACTGATTCACTTAAAAATTCCTCATACAGTTCTCGCAATCGCTCCTGTTTCCTTTCGTAGCTCATTTTGACGTTATAAATAATAATATAACGAGTGCAATGGAAATTATCGATAATTTTTGGCAAATTTGCCCGAATGCATTTTGAAAAAGAGCACGAGTGTTCGATTTTGAATCTGCTACTCACAGTATAATCTAGGTCAAACATAGAAATTAGTTTTTCTTTTTTAGTGCATTCGTGTATTTTTTTTTCCATGATTTTTATTAAAATGTTAGCAGTCACAGAGACCATAAGAAAAATAATTTAGTGTCGGGAAGAATTTCTTCACCAGTTTTGAATGCTCTCTCTCCGGAAAATTTTTCGTACCACCTTACCAATGGAGTAACATTACTCTTAAAATTCGGTATTTACAGAGTAAAAAAATTATATATTTTAGTGCCTCGTTAAATCTTGTCCTTATGCCTTGGCATCAAACTTTTTTTGGTTCATTACTATATCCATCGAGTAACAGCTTCAAACTACAACCAATACCTATTTTATATCCGCGGCAAGCTTCTGAATCTGTTACTCACAGAATAAGTTGAGAAATTATTTTTTCTTTCTGGTGCATTTGTATGAAAGCTT
This sequence comes from Gonioctena quinquepunctata, assembly GCA_018342105.1. Classification (NCBI taxonomy): domain Eukaryota; kingdom Metazoa; phylum Arthropoda; class Insecta; order Coleoptera; family Chrysomelidae; genus Gonioctena; species Gonioctena quinquepunctata. Next base: position 66,265 of record JAFIRS010003942.1, on the reverse strand, counting down.
TTCTTAATTTTTTCTCACTAATTTTCATTTAATTCTTTTCAGTCATCTTTGGAATCCGTCATACTATTGAATTCTGACAAAAAAATATAATCTATGACCCCAAAAAATCCACATACCAATTTTGAATGGAATCCGACCATGATAACAAAACACATCGTCTTCTTGGAGCCGCCACCTTGAATTCATGAATTTCGATGAGAAATCATGATACCCGATTACAAAAACCCCCACACACCAATTTTGAATGGAATCGGACTATAATAACAAAAGTCGTCGCCATCTTAGAGCCGCCATCTTGAATTCGTAGATTCTGACCAAAAAATCATAGTCTTTGACCCCAAAAACCCATAGCCATTTCTATTGGAATAGGGCTATAACCACAAAACTTATCACCATATTGGAGCCGCCAATTTGAATTCATGAATTCTGATAAAGAAATCATGATGTCAAGCCCGAAAAGCTCCCACATACTAATTTTGAACAGCATCGAACTATAATCACAAAACTCGTCCGCCATATTGGAGTCGCCATTTTGTTAATAATCGGACAACTAGAAGTATGTTAAAATTCACTTACAAGATTTGAAGTCGACATATACATGAAAAATTAAATAAATGCCTGTGAAAATATTTCATTCTGTTTCTCGATCGGCCAGGTTTTCTGCAGTCAGTTCTGAGACATGAGAAATGATTAGTTTTGGGACGAGTATTCGCCCCAAACAAATCATTTTTCAATTTCGAAGAAAAAAAAAAGCTGCCCGAGCTGGGATTTGAACCCACGCTAACCCACGTTTTCTTTCGTGAACCAGCACCTTAGACCGCTGGCGCTGGACCACTTGGAAGCTAATTGGTTTTGAAACTATTACCAATCTGTTGCTACATTGGTATGGTTTTTTTTTCCGAAAAAAGGCAGTCAATAATTAAGAAAAAACAAAAATTTTCTCATTATTTTTGACAAACCATTTTTAAAAGTCTATTTTTTGGCTTGAAAAGCTGTCGAAAGAAGAAGCGAATTCAAGAAAACAAAAAAACAGGCGAGCTAAAAATCACATATGTGCGTGCTTGTATGATGGGTTGCATATCTAACGGGATCTAATGCATATAAAACCACCCAGAAAACTGAAATTGGTTCCTTTTGGATCGGGGGCCTTAAGTCCAATGGGTTTAAAACCGAGGGTAATTAAAGGCAAAAAATAAAAGATAAATCCTCCACTTGATGTACAAAGGTCGGAAGTCCAAATTCTGTAATAAATAGTTTTAATGCATTACTGAAAAACAATTATTTTTTTAATAATTAATAAACCTTTGAAAAGTTTTAGTTGTGGTCTTATTTTATACATTACAAATACTACGATAACTTTCATATTGTTACTGAAAGTGCTTTTTCTCAAAACGCCAACTGTTGGACTTCCGACCTTTGTATATACATCAAATGGAAGAAATATGAGGGTGATATACAGGGTGTTAGGGGAAAGTGGTGCATTTCTGAAGTCTTTTGCAAATTGTTAATTGTAGGTTTGTAGGGTAGTGAAGTTATCCACAACAACAAAGTACACTGAGAAAAAATGTAACTCAATTGCAAAAATATCTGTTCCTCGTTAAAAAATAATGTAGAGTTTATACGTTAGTATGAAATGATATTTAGAATGATTTGTCGGTGGAGGTGTGAATGTTCAAAAAATTTAAATTCCATTCAAAACGCAGTATAGTTTTTCGTATGCAGAATCGAATTCAGGAGGTTGAAATTATTACCTGATATATAAAATAATTAATTAGACGGCCGTCGTACATTAGAGGTTTCTCAACATGCAGTTGGATTAGAAACTTGAAATTTGGTATGCTATCATGATCGATCGTTCCGATCTACCTCGAATATTTTTAGTCCTGCAGATATACAGGGTGTGCCAAAAGTCGGTATCAACTTTCTTATTTTAAATGGAAACCCCCATTTTTTCACATATTTAGATTGACGTTCCAGTTCTGAGTTTAGACAACCTCAGTTATGTCAACTTATCTCTTAGAGTTTTTGACATATGTCGATTTTTCTGAAAAAAAATTATTTGTGCCGTAGTATGAAAAAAATGTGTAGGTATCTCACAAACCGTTCAGAATTTAGAAACCAAATTTGTGGAGCAGTTAGCTGGAGGTCAAGGCTAATTCATGATGACACAGGATATCGTTCCACCCCTGTAACTTCTGCATTCGTGAACGGATTTTTCTGAAATTTGGTACATTTATATAAGCAACCATTTCGGATTTTATCACATCACAATCCAATATGGCGGACTTCCGGTTTTTCTGCAAATGCCAGCATATTGGATTGTAATGTGATCAAATCCGAAATGGTTGCTTATATAACTGTACCAAATTTCAGAAAAATCCGTTCTCGAATGCAGAAGTTACAGGGGTGGCCTGATATCCTGTGTCACCCGGTATATCGTAGGCGATTTCAATTGTTGCCGTAATTTTTATGACCTTACCTGAAGATAACTCTTACAGTATTTCATCCTAGCGAACAAATTATAGTTGGTATTTTTTTTTCAGAAACGCTTTCTTTACTCAGGAACAGATGACACTCAATATTTTGTTCCCATTTCCTACACATTGCCAAGCGATACCAAACCCTTCGAATCTGTCTCTCCAAAAATATGGCTGATTCCTGGAAATGTTAACCATTCCATCACTTTACCTGCAAACTATTCCTGGATCATTTTGAATAACAAAGGAAGCGGTGAGTGTCAGAAGTTCAACGAATATCTCAATATATTGTTACGAATCTGGGGTACTTCTATGGAAACTCCTGAACAACTAATTAGTGTCCTTTTTATAACTCAACATACTCAAACAATACAATACAATCTTCACAATTACAATGCATGATAAAAACTTTTTAACTAAAAATTAAACCGACGAAAAAATCAACTGAAAAGCAAAAAATAAAATAAACCTTTTTAGTCTTATTGATAATTGAGCTCCTAAACTTATGTGAGTAACTAATTGTGAGTCGGCGCCAAACAAACAATTATCGAAGAACATTATATTACTTTGAAGAAGTAATCCAAACGTCATCATTTTGCCCTTTATCTAATTCAATTGTTTGGCGCCAACTCAAAATTAGTTACTCATATTGTTTAGGAGCTCAATTATCATTAAGGCTAAGAAGGTTTATTTAGTTTTTTGCTTTTCAGTTGATTTTTTCGACGGTTAAATTTTTTGTTAAAAAGTTTTTATTTTCAAATTTTTTGTGGCTGAAATCTACTAATTACTACCTACTTAATTTTTGATTACTTCCAAAATACTTACTTACCTAACTTACTTCAACTATCAACTGTTAAATAATATGATTATCTAATTTATTTTTTGTTATATAATATAATTTATTTTTGAAAGTTCTGGTTAGTTGAATTCATCACTTTCATCCTTTCATAGAATGTCATTATTGTGACGGATGTAGGAGGATCTGTCAATGTCAACTACATATGTGTGCCAATGTTCACAAGTGAAAAATCAATCATCACCTATGGGGTGGATCATTCCATTTCAGATTGAAATATGATCAACTATGAGGTATACCCTATCTAATAAAAAAAGAATAATCCAAATCGGAAAACCCACTACAAAGTTATGCCTGATAGAATCGGTTAACGGACCAAAATTCAAAGGGTTAACGATCAATATCCTCCATTTTTCTACCCTTGAAGATGATTTTTTTTGTTCAATTCGAAATGGGACCAACTTCAAAGTACACCCTATGCAATGAGAGAAGAATCATCGGAATCGAACTGCTCTGTGAAAAGTTATGCGTGACAAACATAAAAAAAAAATACGCGTCGACTAGAGAACCTGCTCCTTTTTGATTTCATCGGTTAAAAATATTCACAAGACTGACTTCTGCCAGTCTATCGCCTATCGCATATGACCCGCTATATATAGGACGACCGAAATTTCCAGAACAGTGGCGATCGAGATTGTTCCATAACGTCATCGCTAACGGTCGGATTTCTTCTCGAGTCTTCGAATGGCAGTTATCGGACATTTGGACTATGACATCATCGGTAACGGCCATTTCTCGAATTTTTCAATGGCGGTTATCAAACATGTGGAGCATGATGTCATCAGAAACCAGTACAGGGGCGTACCCAGGGTATTTTCGTGATTTCCTTAACAATATTTTCATACCCAGCTGGTATATTATAAAGCTATAATGCTTTCGTTTAAAAATATCTTATGAGGTCAATAAGACACTAGTGTCTTATGAGTCTAACTGAACTCACATTAAATAAGCCCTCAATTTAGGAGAAGTCTTCGTGAGGATAAATGTTGTATTGCATTATTAGCATATAAAACATTCAAGAAAAGCAAACACTCGAGATGCGCTCACATCTTTCCTTTCGTGTTTTATATGGCTAATAAGTCACCCCTACAAAAGATATCTGATTTTTTACTCCCTGTAGATAGGTAATTCCGCAATACCCTACAATTTTGAATCTTTTGAGTTCCAATATTTTGACAGAGTTATCAAGGATGTTATAGAGATTGAGGTTCAGAGAATTTTTGCAGCTGACAGCTAATCTATGTCGTGGAATAGACAGTAAATCAGCCGATCTTGTGTTATAATCGTGGGAATCAGAGGGTCTGGAGAATTTGCTCGCGTTTTGGTGTATTTCTTATAATACTGTGAAAATGTGAAGAGTAGGCAGTGACATAATACCTAGTTGGATGGAATGTTGAAGACAATCGTCTCTGTAACCCAGATTTGACAATATTCTGACATGTAAAAACTGCTATAGCATTCGATGAATTTCCCCAAAGTAAAATACCATAAGAAAGCACTCAATGGAATAGGGAGTAGTATGTCATTCTCAATGTACTGCAATTTGTAATATGTTACAGTCGTCTCAATAAAAACAGAGTACTGGATAATTTTCGAAGAATATGATCTACGTGATTGTACCAGTTCAATCTATCATCAATGATGAGACCAAGAAACGTAACATTTTTTCCTTCTTGATAATTTGTGTTTGAAGACACTATCATATTTTGGGTTTAGTTTTAATTTGATTTGGTTAGTATACGATTGTCCAGAGCAAATAAGTGTTGTATCATCAGCGAATAAAACACATTTTGTGGGTGCAATGTATTGGCACAAATCGTTAATGTAAACGATGAACAATAAAGGTCCGATGACTGAGCCCTGTGGTACCCCATGATCATTTTTTTTGTAGCCGGACTTTACATTGTTTAGGTTGGTTGGTTGAAAGCTGACGAGCCAGAGACAGGGTTGGCACTTAGCTTCCCTTGACACTGCGACCAGCTGGGGTCTTTTGTATCATTCTGTCGTCAGTGGTTCCTCATTCGAATAGGTTTGTGCCTTTGATTAGGTTTAGTAGCCTCTTGATAAGGTTCTTTGGATTCATGCCTGTTTCCGGGCTGATCTCTCCAAAGATTCTATGTCGCCTACTACTTAGGGCGTCACAGTCGAAGATAATATGAGAGGCTGTTTCCTCCTCTTCATCACATAGCCTACACTCCACGGTTTCCCTGCGTACTCCCATGGTGTTTAGGTGTTTTCTTAGGCCGCAGTGTCCAGTCAACAGACCTATTATTATACGTGCCTTCGTTCTGTTCAGGTTCAGAAGGTCAGTCGTCAGGGTCCGGTTTAGATGCCCCACCATGACTTTGCTGTGTATTTGACCGACAGTTTGATCCCAATATTGTTGGTGTCTTCTTTTTATCCACTCGTCGATCACGGTCCTGCATCGGTTTTTGCTAATCCCGTGTACAGGTTTTGGCCCTGTGAATAGCGTTTCAGATGCTTGTCCAGCTAGCTGGTCCGCTTTTACGTTGCCTTCAATGCCTCTGTGACCTGGCACCCACATCAAGGTGACCTTGTTGTATTTTGCCAGCTCGATGAGGTTCTGGAGGCAGTCCCAGACCAGTTTAGACTTTATCTGTATAGAGTTGAGTGCTTTGATACCACTTTGACAGTCAGATAGAATGTAGATGTGTTTCTTCCTATAACCACTTTCTAGATTCTTCTGAATGCATACCATAATAGCATGTGCTTCAGCTTAGGATATCATGGAGCATTTGCCAAGTGGTATTATGTAATCCCTTCTTGGCCTTACCCCATGTATTCCTGCTCACGTTCCTTCAACTGTCTTTGAACCGTCTGTATACCAGACTATGTCCGCAGTTGATTGTGATTCTATACTCGGGGCCCATCCAGATCTGTCAATTCGGGTTTCGAATGGTTTTTCGAATGAGTATAGGGGTTGCATGTAGTCTGAAATCATTTCGAGTTCTTCGATGTTGATTACATGAGTGATTCTGGTATGTCCAGTTGTTCGGATTCTTCAGTTTTTTGTTTGTTCCAGTCTGTATGCACTCATCCTGGCCTCTCCAATGACATGCAAGTCAAGGGGTTCGAAGTTTAGGATGATTTCCATTGCAGCTATTGGAGTGCTATTCATTGCACCCGTGATACAGAGACAGGCAAGCCTCTGGATTTTCCCAAGGTTGGTTTTTGCCTGTCTTTGATTTGTTTTTGGCCACCATAAGAGTGAGCCATAAGTTACTCTTGGTCTTATTACCGCTGTGTAAAGCCAGTGCATGGCTTTCGGTTTGAGCCCCCAGATTTTTCCAAAAGCTTTCCTGCACATCATAAAGGATATCTTGCTTTTATTGGTTACATGCTGAAGATGCGGGTTCCAGGTTAGTTTCTTGTCAAGAATCAGCCCTAGATATTTCACCTGCTCTACTACTTGTAATGTTTCACCGAATAGTCTGGGAGGTATGAGGTCTCCCATGTTTCTTCTCCGGGTGAGGGGAATTAGTGTTGTTTTGTTCGGATTTGCCCTTAGGCTCTCTCTGTTACACCATTCCTCTTGTTTAGCTCTACGCATTGAAATCTGTTTGTAAGGTAAGATCGAAGCAGGTCTAAAGTGATGCCTCTTATTCCATAGTGGCTTAGTTTATCAATTAGTATATCGTGCGATATACAATCGAAAGCCTTCGTTAAGTCGCATAGTGTCAGAGAGGTATGTCTGTTTTGATCAAGACCCGCTACTATATCAGTCACAGTTTTGAAAGCAGCTTGGGTCGTGGATTTATTTTTGCGGAAACAATATTATGATTCGCTAAAAAAAAACTTTTTTTGAAATAGGAGTACAGTCTATCTTTTAGAATATATTCAATGATTTTGGCGATAACGGAAATAATGCTGATTGGACGATAGTTGTCCATAGAGGATTGATTTGTCTTCCTTTCTGAATAATGATATTAATGATAGAGATTTTGAGTGCATATAGAGATTTTGAGTGCATACGGGTCAAAAATTAGATTTATCAAGTTGGTCAGAGGTGGAACAATCAGTTCAGCAATGTTATACATCTCTGACTTACTAAGAGGCTCTCTTATTTTCCGAATGTTCCACAAGCGCCAAATTGCCATTTTATGCCCGCAGAACCTGGCGATAAAGTACTACTTTACGCCCGGCCGAGCATAAAGTATACTATGTAACTCAGATTTATTTTTATTTTTTTCATTTCAGCATACTATAGAGTAAACTACGATACCGCTCTCTGGAACAAAATCAAGGCGGCCTTGCAGCTGAACCACACCCTAATCGACGTAATCAACAGAGCACAAATCGTGGACGATTCCCTGAACCTGGCCAGAGCTGGCGTACTCAAATACTCAGACTCATTAGAAATTATAAACTTCCTTAAATATGAGACCGAGTACTATCCCTGGAGCTCAGCCATCACTGGATTGAATTTTTTGGCGCTTCGGTTGGAAGACGCTTCTGAATTGAGGAAACAAGTCGATTCATTTATGTTAAAATTGATGGAGAATGTTTACAAGAGTGTTTCGTTCGAGAAATTGGATGAAAATGACCAAATTTACACGTTGAAGCTTGTTCTTACCTTGTCGAAGGCTTGCGCATTGGGAGAGAAGAATTGTGTAGCAAATGCGAAGAGATTATTCGCTGGCATGAAGAACGGAACAAGGTTTGATTTTTGATAGTTTTTCAGGTGTCTAAGTCTTAAAAAGACTTACTATAAATTTCACCAAGAATGTGTAAAGTACGATCAGAGATCTAACAGACTCATTACTATTATTTGCCGATAGGGATCAGCAGGTGACCAATTGCAAGCAGGGCCGTACTCGTTGCTGTTGAAACAATACAATATTTACTCAAGATAATATGTTTTATTGAGGGTTCGGTCTAACAAATTATTATGCTGGTATAAAATATTATATTTACTAACGAGTGTGGAAAGTGGTACTTCATAGCAAGTTCGAGAAAAATGAGTTTTTCTAAACTACTGTTTTTTCATATACAGGGTCCTGCAACAGTGGCACAGTGTTCCATATCTCTATTTAGTAAACAGATAATATTACCTTTTTACTCGAGCTCAACAAAATAAAAAAATTGTCGGTCACACAGGGTGTTCAATTTTTTCTGGGCGGATCTCAATTGTGTTTTTTAAATGACAACCTATATTTTTATCGCTTTTTCGGTTTCTACATATAAAATAAAAGATACTTTATGCACATCTTCACTTCGAAAATATTGACGGTTTTCGAGATTTCTAGCATGACAGGTTTTTTCTTCAAATATTCGTCACTCAGAATATTTAAAATTATAAAGTTGTGCCAGGTCCAATTGATTTTTTTTTTTGTCAAATATTCTACATTGGTAACTCTCTCAAACGATATATCTGAGATCGACCTGTGATATACAGGGTATGAAAAACAGCTTGCCACATATTGTAAATAAAAATTTGCAGAATCTTCCTTATTTTAAATGGAACATCCTGTATATTATCGATCCATAAGAAGCGCAAGCAAAGGCTCTACAAATGTCATCAAGTATTCCCTACTGTTAGGTTTACTAGTTTTTCCTAAAACAGCAATTTTTTTCGAAAAATGGCAAGTATTCATATTTCTTCGCTATAAGCTCAATGAACGACTTTTTTCAAAGCGAAATCCATTTGACGACTGATAGAATATACAAAAGATTTCTTGTTTCAATTATGTACATTATAAGGTGTCCTATGATTTTTCTTATTTTTTTTTAAATGACAATTATTTCTATTTCATCGCCATAATATTAATTATTTTTTTACTGTGAAATCCATATTCATATTTGACGGCTGTGATCGAGATTATGTTATGTTTGTAACACATTTATTTCCTGTTGCTAGATAAATACGTTGTGAATTACACCACAAAACGTACGTTCTTGAATATTTACAATAATTTCAATAGTCTCTAAATTTGTTCCATATTCTTTCGGTCTAAAACAACCTTTCAGCGAATAAAATATTTATTGGAAATCAAGTAGTCTGGCAAATGACAGATCAAAATATTTGCCTGCAAATAAGTATTGAAATCTTTAGTGAATCGTGAAGTTGAACTTTCGATATAATTTCATCAGAATGTTGTTTTCAAAAAGTTATTTGATTGATATGATTTTCATATTAGGTGAATCAGGCAGGAATTGTTTATTGGCAAGTAGAATTTATTCTCAACGGTATCCAGATAGAAGGCATCCAGATGAAAGATTTTTCCGAAAGGTCCTGACATGATTTGTTGAAACTGGAAGTATCAATTATTCTGAACATGAGCGCATCAAGCCAGCTACTAATGAGGATAATAAATTTCAAGTTCTTCTTGCTGTTGGAGTCAACGACAAATTGGTGAAATAGTGGATATAAGTGAGAGATCAGTGCAACGAATTTTGAAGAAACATCGCTTTCATCCATACCACGTTCAATTACATCAAGAACTACTGTATGTCGATTTTGAGAAAAGAGTGAGATTTTGCAATTTTATGGTCGAATGAATCGACATTCCATAAACATGGATTTGTGAATCGACATAATTACTATTATTATTCGAGAGAAAATCCCCACTTATTGAGACAGGTGGATTATCAACATAGGTGGTCGATAAATGACTGGGGAGGCATCACTGGAGATTATGAAATTGGTCCATACTTTTTTGAGGGACATCTGAATGGAACAATGTATCTCAATTTCATACGAAATGATTTACCAGGTTTGTTAGAAGATATTCCTCTTGACCTTCGCAATAGAATGTGGTTACAACATGATGGCGCTCCTGCTCATTCGGCAGAAGTGAGAGATCACTTAAATGAAGTATTTCCCAATAAATGGATAGGACGGAATGGGCCTGTCAGGTGGCCCGCTTGATCACCAGATTTAACAAAACTGGATTTTTTCTCATGTGGATATATAAAAAATATGGTTTTCTTCGAGCCACCAACTTCTTCCGAAAATATGCGACTTAGAATAACGAATGCTTTTCGCAGCATTACACCAGCTATCTTGCGCAGGGTAGAACATAGACTTCAGCTCTGCATTCAAGAAAATGGAAGACATGTTGAACATATTTTATAAAAGTTTCATTATCAACCTTCATTGTAGTTTGCCAGTTTGCCAGTTGGCAATTTAAATATCTAGAACTTAAGCTCCGACTTTAATTCATGAATATGAAACATAAAATGAAAAAAAAATTTTTAGTAATATTCACTATGTTTTTTCATTTAATCGTGTTTGGTTTGATATTGCACGATTTATGTGTAAAATTCTGCACCCAATGAAAAAAATAATTTTCCATTTAGAAAAATGTGATACATACATTTATTTCATAAACAAACATTTGTTTGGACACCTTGTAATGTACATAATTGAAACAAGATATCTTTCGTATATTCTTATCAGTCGTCAAATGGATTTCGCTTTGAAAAATGTCGTTCATTCAGATTATGGCGAAGAAATATTAATACTTGCCATTTTTCGAAAAAAAGAGATGTTTTAAGAAAAACTAGTAAACTTAACCATAAAGAATACTTGATGATATTTGTAGAGCCTTAGTTGGCGCTTCTTATGGATCGATCGATAATATACAGGGTGTTCCATTTAAAATAAGGAAGATTCTGCAAATTTTCATTTACAATATGTGGCAAGCTGTTTTTCATACCCTGTATATCACAGGTCGATTTCAGATATATCGTTTGAGAAAGTTACCAATGTAGAATATTTGACCAAGAAAAAAATTTCAATTGGACTTGGCACAACTCTATAATTTCAAATATTTTGATTGACGAATATTGGAAAAAAAACCTGTCATGCTAGAAATCTCGAAAACCGTCAATATTTTCGAAGTGAAGATATACATGAAGTATCTTTTATTTTCTATGTAGAAACCGAAAAAATGATAAAACAAATATAGGTTGCCTTTTAAAAAAACACAATTCAGATCCGCCCAGAAAAAATTTAACACCCTGTGTGAGCTACAATTTTTTTATTTTGTCGAGCTCGAGCAATAAGTTAATATTATAGAAATATAGATTCTTATCTGTTTCCTAAATAGAGATATGGAACACCGCGCCACTGTTGCGGGACCCTGTATAATATAACAAGACCTAATATTTTGCCGGTTGAAAGTGTTGGCAATATAATATACTAAATCATTGTTGCCTAGCCATAGAACGATACATCTGCATAGATAAAAATCCAGAGGGCTTTAGTGTGAGGGATTTTTTTATGCAGATGTGGAGTACTTTTGCTCTAAGGCAATGATGCTTCTGTTCACTTCAGTATAATGTAGCCCATAATTCATATTATCAAATATTCCTACATTTTATTTTACGTGAATTTCATTTAACTGCAAATTCAAATTATACCTACAACTTATATGGATAAATAAACATATTTGGTGGGCGACCAGATGTTTTGACAATAACAAAGCAATTGAGCCATACCCATTTTTTTCAAAGGCCCCTATTTTAACCATTTGGAAACAGAAGTGTATATTATAGTCTAGTCAACAAGTGCTTTTTGGACCAACTTTTTTCAGCAGTCTCCGAAAATTATGATCGAGGTGTCATTCGATTCGGAATGACATCTAGATGATTTTTGAAAAAAAATGAAGTTCCGCTTTCAAAAATTGTAAAAGTTATTAACAATTAACTAAAAAAAAGGGGGCAAATCTGAAAAAAGATTCAAAAAGAGGAGGAAATTTCCCGGAATCGTAGGATCAATATTTATAATTTTCCTAGAGGGATGAAAATACGGCCGAAAACGGGTACTCTGGCTTGGGCAAGCCGCGGCCACTTTGGACACTTTAACAATAAAAATTATTTAAGCATACTAAATATGAAAATAAAAAATTGAAAAAATTGAGACACTAACTGAACAGATGCATGAACAATAATCCGCTTGAAAAAAATTTCTATCACAATTATTCATTTAGTTATTCAATAGTAAATTAATAAATTTTCTCTACTTGAACATGAACATTGCAAGTGTGATAATTGTTAAACTATAAATTTAAGATTTTTTTCCTCTCTTGAAGCAATTCTTGAAAGGCTTCAGAATAGAACCCCGTTGAGAAAATTAAAAAACTTTCATTTTTCAGTTTTTTATTAATAATTTTCGTTGTTGCAAAATTAAATACTTAAATTAATCATTGAAAAACATGTTTTTTTTTCAAATATTATCAACGATTCGTTTTTATGTTATCAGAAACTGCATAGAAATGGTTTTTATTTTTTTTTATCTCTAATTGTTTAAAAAATTTATATAAACAAATGCGTTGTTTATAAAAAATTTTTTTTAATAACAATGTTTTTAAATTAATTTTTTTAAGGAACCATTTTTCCTTTAAAACTCATTATTTTTTTTTGATATAAAAAAAAATCATTTTATTTAATTTTTCATTGTTTATGCAACAAACAATTTGTTATAAAATTTTTTTTTTTTTTTTTTTTTTTTTTTTATTTTTAATTTTTAAATATAATTTTGTAATTTATTCTTACCTGTTTTTACCTTAAAATTATTATAATTTATAAGCTAATCGAGATACGATAAAATACGAATAAAAATTTATTTGTTTATAACAAATTGTTTATTGCATAAACAATGAAAAATTAAATAAAATGAAATTTTTTTTATATAAAAAAAAAAATGATTTTTTAAGAAAAAATGGTTCCTTAATATTAATTAGGAGTTGGAAAAATAATTGTTAATTAACAAATGCGTTTTTAAGCAACACATTTTTTTATGGAACAATTTTTCTTAAAAATTTTTTAAAATTAAATTCCATAAAAAAAAAACAATTATCTTATAAACAACGCATTTGTTCATAACAATTTTTCAAACAATTAGAGATACAAATTTAAAAAAATCATTTCTATGCAGTTTCTGATAACATAAAAACGGATCGTTAATAATATTTGAAAAAAAAAACCATTTTTTTCAATGATTTAAGTATTTAATTTTGCAACAACGAAAATTATTAATAAAAAACTGAAAAATGAACATTTTTAAATTTTTCCAACAGAGTTCTATTCTGAAGCCTTTCAAGAATTGCTCCAAGAGAGGAAAAAAATCTTAAATTTATAGTTTAACAATTATCACACTTGCAATGTTCATGTTCAAGCAGAAAAAATTATTAATTAACTATTGAATAACTAATTGAAAAATTGTGATACATTTTTTTTTCGAGCGGATTATTGTTCATTCATCTGTTCAGTTGGTGTCTGAATTTTTAATTTTTTTATTTTCATATTTAGTATGCTTGAATAATTTTTATTGTTAAAGTGTCAAAGTGGGCGCGGCTTGCCCAAGCCAGAGTACCCGTTTTCGGCCGTATTTTCATCCCTCTGGGAAAATTATAAATATTAATCCTACAATTCCGACAATAAAGATTTTTTCTAGGAAATTTCCTCCTCTTTTTGAATCTTTTTTCAGATTTGGAAAAATTTAATTAGTTTTTGAGATATTTGCAAAAAACCAAAGCCCCCTCTTTTTTTAGTTAATTGTTAATAACTTTTACAATTTTTGCAAGCGGAACTTCATTTTTTCCGAAAATCATCTTGATGTCATTCCGAATCGAATGACACCTTGATCATAATTTTCGGAGACTGCTGAAAAAAGTTGGTCCAAAAAGCACTTGTTGACTAGACTATTATGCCAACTTTCGGCGACTGTGGAAAGATAACTTTCTTATTTGAATGGCCTTTACCTGGCCTTACAATAATCTGACAACTTGAAATCTTGTTATCTCAAATAGAAAACTTACTGATGTTATATTACACAGAAATGTCGGATCAAATATTCATATAAACTAGTCATTATTTAAAAAAATTGGATATCTCATGGAAGGCACCTCTAGTATTTGATATCGTTCTTCATGAATAGCAAATTTAATGGTGTGAAATGGAAGAGAAACAATCTTTGATCGCCAAATTACATATTTATGCCCACACATTATTAATAACAACTAGGAGTAGCAAGTTCTGCGACTTCTTACAATTTGTTTTAAAATTTAAAAAGGATTCAGGCTCATGTATATTGATGAATAGGGCTGATGGTTTTCATAAACCTATTTCCCTAGACATGTGAGTGTTTACTAACATACCATAATTTTGTTTTAGTGTCGATAAAAACCTGAAAAGTATCGTTTATTGCAATGGTTTACGCTACAGCGACAGCATAGATTCAGATTGGCAGTTCATGTGGAAAAAAATGCAAGATTCATCACTGTCTACTGAACAAACAACAGTCATATCGAGCCTTGGTTGTACGAAGAATAAGATTTACCTGAAGAAGTAAGTACTATCCTAGAAGGAGCCGTTGGTTCTTGTGGTCTCAAGTTTACGTACTTTCATTTTTATCAGTTGTTACAGTAAATACGCGGTTCTGGTTTGTTTTCGTATCAGAGATATTTTCTATTCTTTTCCACAATATCAAAAATTGAGATTGTTCCAGCGGCCTTTTAGATTAACAAGATATATTATTTATTAAAATCAGATTACTTTGACCGCATGTTTTGTTATTGTTAACTTGTAACTGAGGTTATAGGCCAGTAGAGATTGACATGATTTTCAAAAAATTTCGTAGCAATTACAAAACTTCAGTGGAATGAAGAGTATGTTCAAATGATATTGAGTCTGATTTTGCAACGCTTTTTTCTGAATGGAAGATGTTGAAAATCAGGATTTAACGAATTTTCACATTATCAGCACGGAAAAATTTGCAAAAGTTCTGCAATCTTTTGAAATTTGGAAAAATAGCAATTTACATCCTCTGATGAAGTTGCAACCATACAGTTAATCGGAAATATGGTTTTATCGAAAAAAAAAATGTTAATTGTAATTTTACAATGAAAATTCCAAGAGTTTTGCAAACTCAGAAACATTCAGGTTGGCAAGACTAAAACAAAATGCCATGTAACTTCCAGAAAATCTAAAACTAGTGGGGTAGAGCTCATCCAGTATTGAAACTACCACTTTGGCCTTCCCCCACCTAACAAACAATTTTTATCGAAGATACCCGAACCATTGTCTGACTATGGCTATTAATAGAAATTCCATAGGCGTACCAAATTATTTGGTATAGGCGATTCACGAGACTTGAAAGAATGTAATTTTGTTGGAAAATAATTTTTTCATTGAATTTTGATAATGTTAATTGTTAATTAAGTAGTTTTTTTTGGAACCACCGATTTTATTAAAAACCGAATAAATGTTCACAGAATAAATTTTTTCCTTCCTGGAGCATATTTTACATGTGTACTCAATGATATCATGCTATAAAACTGTTTAAAAGTTAATTATTTTGTTAATGATAAATTTCTGAAGTTGAAATATTATCAATTTTTTTTATGGATATTTCATATTATTATCAGTTTTATGTCTGACAAAGGCATTTTACAACAATAAAAAAATACGCAATATGTTTATAAAATGTTTACAAACAAATGGATAGTTTGATATATGAATTTTTTTCTTTAAAATTAATTGTTTATTTAATTAACAATTAAACAAACTTTGATTGCCATTAATTTGTTTTTGAATGGAACGAAAAATAACAAAAACAACCATATACGACAGTTCAAAATGTTATTTTGTAATTTTTCTAGAAAATTCTATGAAAATTATTTATTGTACCATTAAAAAAATATAATGCCAATTAGTTTAATTAGGTAAATAAACAATTACATTATTCATAAATAATATTCTCATTAGGTAGAGAAGAACCAATTATTATAAAAAAAATTTTAATATTTATTTATTATAAATATTTTATAAACAAATGTTTTTTTAATGTTGTAAAATGTCTTTGTCAGACATAAAATACCAATAAAAAAAAAAGAATATTCATTCGATTTCTCATATTTTGTTAACTTCAGAAATTTATAATTAACAAAATAATCAACTTTTGAACAATTTTATGCAGTCATTCTATGAAAAACTCGGTTTTTAATAAAATCGGCGGTTCTAAAAAAAAAAATTACATTATCAAAATGCAATGAAAACATTTTTTTCTAACGAAATTACATTATTTCAAGTATTCAGATGGTTTTTATTTTTTATTTTTAAAGTTATATTTAATAGTATAAAAAAAATATTTATGTGCATTGTTCTCTCGAGAGGTGCTGTACTCCTGCATTAACGCCCACGCGGAGCCCTATTTTCAACGTTGAATTAAAATTATAAATAATTGAGATAGAGTTCCGGGAGTACAGACATTTTCATGGGAAATTTCCTCCTCTTCATGAACTATTTTCTCTATCATCAATAGTTTTTGAGCTATTGCCAAAATACTAAGGCCGTTTTTATTTTTTTGTTTTTCGTTAATAAAAAAGGAAATTTTCGTCGGCGGAAAAAATAAAAAAATACGACTCTCTCAGAATGAGCAAATAAGCCATGACTGGACAGTTGGCAACGCCGCAATCCAACGATCGCTCGCATTTAGATGTTCGATACAGTGCAGTTTGCTCTAAAAATATTGGCGAGGTATCGTTATTAAATACAAGAAAAAAAATTAATTTGGAACGTAGTCATACATATGCTCAAAGATACGATTCTGATAAGAAAAAAAAACTGATGCTAATCAAGAGAAAAAAAGTTGCGCAGAGTTGATTTGACCAAAAAAAGGGAAATGTTGAAAAAATCGACGGAAAAGTCAGAAGGTGTAACATATCAACCAAACGTTGGAATTAACGAATTAAGAGCATCATCACTATTATTAAAAAACATCGAATCAAAGTCAATAAATTATTCATAGTTTATTTTGATTTAGAAACATCTGGATTGTGCATGACTGATGACATTTCACAAATCGCTGCCAAATGTGAAAATAGAGAATTGTATATATATGTTAGCCTGTGGCGACAAAAATTACGGGATGTAGTACAATTTCTGGTCAATTATATTTGAATGATGTACAAGTCGATTCACTAAATTTAGTAAATTGTTTGGTAGCATTCAAAGAATTTATTAATTTATCTGCAACTCCAAATTTACTCGTTGTGCATAATGCGTGATTCGATGAGAGCAATCATTAATAATAATTTAATAGAAGATTTTACCATGATAGCAGGATTTGTGGATAGCTTAATCATTTTTAGAAAAACGTTCCCAGATTGAACAGGGCCAGGAATGTTCGAGCTATCAAAATTAGCCAATGGATTCAATACCAAACGAAACATTAAATAATTTCCACGAAGCGATGTATGATGTACACATTTTTTTTTAATTAGTTCGCTTCATTGGTAAATAGTCAGAATTATCAACATACATGAAATCATATAAAAAATGTATTTCAGAGCGATCTGAGAGCGAAAGAATATTTTGTAATTTACCTAATTTAAGTGCCTTAAAAAATGTTAAATCACGGGAATTATTGAAAAAAATGAGCAAAAAAGTATAACATACGATTTTCCGAAACAAATGTATCACGATGAAGGAGAAGCAGCTGTGATTAATCACCAAACTGAAAAATTGGAGAATAGAAAACATTCTCAATTGAATATTGATAGAAAGAGTTTTCTGTGAATTGAAAAATCCACGATTAAAATGAGGTTATCTTGACGATGGAAGATAGTGACTAAAGTTTATCTTTCAGTCGCAGATGATTCCACATCTGATTTTATGAACATCCTGTTTATATTTTCAACAAATCAGAAAACATAGAGTTACTAAAAATAGGAAAGCATCAACTAAAATAAATAAAGATTTAAAAATAAATGTTTAGTCAATCAAGTGATTATTCAATATAATAGTTAGCAAAATAAATAATATTTCATTCATTGTTGTTTATATTTTTTGTAGATTTATACGTTAAATTTTATTAGCCTGTTAGAAATATGAATCATTTTTGTTTATGTTTAAAAATATTCAAATTATGTTACACCTACATGTGTATAAATAAAATAAAGTTTATGCACTGTTGTTTGCCGTTACTCGCTAAAACTACATTTTATTTTATATCTATTCCTATTGAAATATGTTCAAAATGCATCATTAGGTATATATTGATGCAATTATTCACAAATGTGCATTCCAAAACACAGTTCAATTCAAAATAGCAAGACCCTCGCGCTCTCGCTTATTTGAATCACGTGCGCTCGCTTGAGGCGTTGCCACGATTCTCAGCCTTCCCTCTCTTGCACTTCTCATACGCAATAGTTCAGAAACTTCTTATGGCAATAACTAAACGCGTGTTTAATTTTTTCTATAAAATTTATTACTTATCTTTTAATAATATACTAGTTTTTCAAAAAGAGCTGAATGGAGGGTTTTTAGTTATGCCTTGAAATGTGGTGTCTGCGGTAGCTCACTATAGGGATTACGTGTTAAACGCTGCAACTTTAAAGCCTTATATCTCGCTTTCGGTGTGGTAAATGATTCCAAAAATTTAATGTGCTACAGGTAATAATGTTAACTAAAAATGGTACGAATATGAACGAAATCTGATTGGAAGTGGATTTCACGACAACTACCTTAAGTAGAGATGTGGAGTGTGGTGCCCATTCCATCGATTCAAACATTTTGCTGTTTCTTGGGGGGGGGGGATAATTACCCCCATTACGCGCTTGAGTTATACCAGCGGTTTTTGCTGGGATGTATTAACCTAATTTTTTATTTTAATCTAAAATTTGGGAAACACAGATTGACCATTGATTTCCGACATATATATTATAACACTCATTATTTTTTCTCTTAGGTATTTGGAGCAGTCTATGAATGCTTCTTCAGGCATCCGAACCCAAGATCTTACCTCGGTGTGGTCTTCGGTCTACGCGAGCAACCCCGAAGGTGTAGACGTAGTTTCGGATTACATAATTGAAAATCATGAGAAACTAATTACTGAGTGAGTTTTCAATTGATTATTCAGTCGTGCATGAAGTGAAACTGTTTTATTTCAAGCTTCCCTGAAGTGGCTTCCGTGGTGTCCGCTATCGCTGCTAGATTCACATCTGAGGCTCAAGTGAAAAAGGTATGGTGCATATATTTTCATTACAATTACCAACACTCCACCTTACCTTAGGAGGGAAATATTTATACAGGGCTTTTCACGATGAGCGTTAATTAGACGTTTCTGGCAAACCAGACAACGGATCAACCTGAATATTTCACAGTAGGCACAAATTGATATGATCTACACGCCTTGGACGATGCGGCATTGCCGCTTCTACTATAAAGTAGCAGCTACTTTGATTTTTCAAACGGAATACCCTGTATATAATATCATATTATGATTTCTTATCACTTTGTCAACAACTTCATGTACTATTTCCCTATACCTATCTGTTACCGTTTAGAAGATATAAATTAATTTCGATTTTTTTTTACCAAACATAAACGCTGATAATCTTGAACTCTCTGGTACTGAGACGATCAAATTCGAAATGGAGTGGAGTGATACCATGAGGATCTTCACTTCGAGACATATTTTTATTTGCCTCATACAGGGTCTTTAAAAAATGCAGATACTTTGTTCACATGAAAAAATGAGTGGAAGTTAATTTTTTCAAATGGAACACCCTGTATATTTCCACATTTTTGAGCTCTACATCCAATTTTAGATTGACTTTTTCAGATAATCCTATTTCGATTTCGAACCGTTTTCGAGATAAACTGTTTCAAACAGAAAATGACGTGGTTTCCTTGTATTCATCACTTATTTTATTTTTGAAATTTAACAGATTTCGTACGATATTCCTTCATCAGTCACAGATAATACAATGAATGGATGATTATTAAAATACTCTCCAACCATCAAATGAAACTTCTCTTCAAACAATAGTTTTATTAACGCTGACACACGAACTGAAAATAATTTCTTGAATATAATGAATGAATAATGACTATAATGAATACAAGGAAACCACGTCATTTTCTGTTTGATACAGTTCATCTCGAGAACGGTTCGAAATCGAAATAGGATTATCTGAACAGGGTCAATCCAAAATTGGATGTAGAGCTCAAAAAGTGGAAATATACAAAGTGTTCCATTTGAAAAAATTGACTTCCACTCATTTTTTCATGTGAACAAAGTATCTGCATTTTTTAAAGACCCTGTATGAGGCAAATAAAAATATGACTCGAAGTGAAGATCCTCATGGTATCACTCCACTCCATTTCGCATTTGATCGTCTTAGTACCAGAGTGTTCAAGATTATCAGCATTTGTAAAAATACATGTTTGTTAAAAAAAAAAAATCGAAATTAATTTATTCTAAACGGTAACAGATAGGTATAGGAAAATAGTACATGAAGTTGTTGACAAAGTGATAAAAAATAATATGATATTTTTTTTGAAAAATCAAAGTAGCCGCTACTTTATAGTAGAAGCGGGAACGCCGCATCGTCTAAAATTTTAGGCGTGTAGATCATATTAATTTATGCATACTGTGAAATTTTCAGGTTGAACCGTTGTCTGGTTTTCCAGAAACGTCTAATTAACGCTCATCGTGAAAAGCCCTGTATATGGTACACCAATTAGTTTTAATCATTATTTTCCCTGATATTCCATTTTTTCCAAATAAATAGTTTACTGAAACCACTGCAGTTGAAACAATACACTTTATATTTTCCAGACAAAATGTGATTATACCTCTACGCGTAACGCGTTTTTCTAGGGACTATTATCCCTAGAATCTTGACGTTATTTATGACGCCCAGACACTTATTCAAACTACTTTCAATCTCAACTTATAGCCTCGGGCGCCAGATTTTATAGTGGTTTACACCACTTACCAGGGGTAGCAACGATTGGAGACCAGGGGTCTGGTCTTTTGACTCAATTGGAATCTCCAAAGGTCTGTAGGCGTTAATTACAGCCTTTTTGGGACTGGACTCCGGTTGTTTTTGATTGCACAGGCAAAGAGGCAGACCTGTCTTTATACTAACCTAAACACTGTTCTGATTCTATAGTTTAATATGCCTGAAAAGGGAAAGGTACGATTCCGAGTGTAACCACAATGTAACAATTGTATTCAAACTTCAACTTATGCAATACTATGACAGAACGCTTATGAAAACCTCAAAAATATATTTCCCTAACTAAATTTCACAAATGAACATAAATTTATTAATTTTGATTATTGCCCAGTTAATTCATGGATATAGATAAACTATACCATGATAGGTTATTAATAGTCAGTGACGTCAGTCATTGCATAGTCGTGCTTGGAGGATTATCAGGTTATTGGTGCATTGCATTAATTGCATAAAGTGTTGTGCCTCGAACGTGATAACTGACAAGCTCGGTAGTGAGCAAAGAGAGATCATTACAGTTTGTTTTGTTTTTATATTGCGTTTGCGATTTTGTTTTAGTATCTCAAATATTAATATGTAATAGTATGGAACAGGCAGAAACTTCGACAGTCTTGGCCCTCCTGCTAAAAAAGTGAAGATACATTTAACAGTGGGCTTATAGTATTTCTAATCCCAATTAGACCGACATAAAATGTTTCGAGAAGGAATTCTCTTTCCAGTTGCCGCCTTGACATAGGCATCGGTATATAATTTTCCAGTGGTATTTTTTCTGTTACAATCATAGCAATCACCCCATGTGAAAGTAGACACATGTTATCTTAACTGAATTTCATTATTTGTTCCAGAAAGCCATATTGATAAAATTATTTTTAATGGATAATTCCTAACCTCACCAACACACGGCACTGATTAAGGAATATTGTGAACTGGGAAAATCATGCGGCTTCAGATAACAGGTGTCCAATCCAGCTAGCCGAGCTTTTATTCCTCAAATATATTTGATAGAGCCTTTACTAATAATCTTGGCAACTAGGGCCACACGACCGAACTTTTTTATGATTGTACCAGGAACGCTTTGAAAGTAAAAACACTGGTAGTATATAAATTTCCCATTTGCCGGGCAGTGCATATGAACACTTCTCGTAGTGCTCTTATTTTTATTGCCGTTCCGATTGGGATTAGAATAACTATACTTGACTGTCCAAAAATAATCGATTTTCGAGACACTTTCTTAGATTTTATACGAACACTGATTCAAATGCTTGCCAAGTGATCTATTAAATTGAACAAAAAATTAATATTTCTGAGCGACAAGCTTCTGGAAACCGTTATTTGATGATTTACTGAGAATCTTCATATTTCGGGTAGTCGAAGGTGTTCGACGTTTTTTCATGCAACAAAAATCAAATCGGCATCTTGAGAACCTGTCTTTGGAAAAAATATCATTTGAGTAATTTTTCAAAGGCATTCTAAGTACAAAATTGAATTTACAGCTGGAAGATTGGCTCACTACGAAAAATCTTCACGCATCGCTGAAATCTGCTGGCACAGCCGGTGTCACAACAGCAAACGATAATATCAAGTGGACAAATAACATCAAGGGCGATTTAGAGCAATACTTTGCGACATCCAATGCTACCACAGCTATTCCCCCCACCACACCTGACGGAAAAGGAGGGGCTGTTGAACGATCCTCGTCTATGGCTGTTTTGGCAGTAGTATTATTTGTGATCTTCAACTGTTAACTTTTTGATATTTACATGTTTAATAATTTTTTTCGATATAAGTTCTTCATATGTATTTTTTATTCGAATGTGAAATTTCCAAATCTCTATATTGAATATTTAAATTATTATAAAATGTATTGGTAGAACCTTTTTTGTGGATGAACACTCAACGTTTTTTTTCTGTGCCGTATGGAATAATAAATAAGTGACAGAGCTTTAATAATAATAAACGTTTATTAGAATTCGAGTACAGTCCCTCCAATAGATGTACAGACACTTCTTTGAAATGATAATAAACGCAGAAGAAAATACCAGAAGGAATATTAACCAAAATATCCCTTGTGCATGGTGAGATGTAGGTTATATTGATAACAAAATAATAATCCATAATCCATAATAAATGAATAAATATAAAAAATAAATAAAAATACAGTAAGATAGTCCATAATCGATTGAATAGTACAATGATCGATGAAATTGTCTTTATCAGGTTATGTACCATGAATATATACAACATATATACGCATACACATACATATATACATGCCATATACACCTTTTATATATATGCTTTATTCATAATTATTCAATATTTATAATAATACACTGCAATGCTATATTAATAATAATGATTTGATAAATCTGAGTGTTCCAATATTCACTTCTGGTTTATAATGCCATGAATTGTTTTTTTTTGTTTTACTATTCAGCCAGTTCCTCGAGCAACGTTTAAATCTGGTTTGGGTTTTATTTTTCCGTACTTCTGGTATAATATTATAGACTCTCCGTGCCAGATATAATAACGATCTACAACCTATAGATTTGTTTCTTCTAGGTAGATATAAATTTTTTGATATATTCCTTGTTTCATAAGAGTGAGCATTTGTTTTTTAGAATAATCTTGAATACTTTTAGTGAAATTCTCCAGAAATACAATTGTCTAGCATCCAAGACTTTACTGGTCTGGAAAATCATCTCACTGGAATATCCTTTTTATTATATATGATTTTTAGAATCCATTTTTGTATTATATCCAAAAGTTCAGGTATGTATCCCCCCCCCCCCATATCCTAATATATATAATGATTTGAGACTGAATCAAAGAAAATTATAACGTTTTCAATTGTTGGGTGTATAGAAAGCTTTTTAGTATTCGAATCTCCATAGAAGTCCTCTGATTTTGTTAACTACATTTTTAATTTGTAGATCCCATGTCAAATGTTGATCAATTATTATTCCCAAATATTTCATTTGCTTAGCCTCTGGAATTAATGCGCTTTCAATTGTGAGTGGACCAAGGTCAGGTAAAGCATTTTTATAAGATGCGAAAGAAATGTATTTCGTTTTATTGTAGTTAATTGTCAATGGGTCGAGTTTAAACCATTTACTTATTAGTTCTATTTCTTTTTCTGCCGCTTCCTTTAATTTTTCCAACTGTTTTCTCTGTAGATAACCGCTGTATCGTCAGCAAAACTTATGATTTTACCTTTGAGATCAAGTTCTAGAATCCATTTATGTAATATAGAGAACAGCGGTGGACCAAGTACTGTACCTTGGGGTACCCCGTATGTAACAGGCATTGGAGAGTTCATAGCATCGTCGATCTGAACGTATTGAACTTTGTTATCCAGGTATGATTTGAGTAGATCATATACTTTTCTTCTAAGACCGTGTAGTTTTAGTTTTTCAGCAATGTCTCATGACAAACCGTATCGAAAGCTTTGGCGAAAACAATGAATACACATAGAGTACTTTCTCGCCCAAGCCGTTATAAATGCAATCAGTCAAGTCATATATTGCATCCTCTACTGTATATTACTCGTTCTACTACTTTGTCGTTGGAGGGAGCATATTTCTCTCCGAATGTACTATAATAATGATTGAAATTCTCTGTGATGCCGATTTTGTCTTTTGTGTTAACTCCCCAGATTCTCTCTATATTATTCACTTCTATTTTTCGTTTGTGTTTGTTACATAATACGTAACTGTGTCTACGCTAGACTCATACGTCCATCTACTTCGGATATGAAAATGGGTATTTCGCCATTTATAACATTTTAGAATCATCCTTTTTTTTTGTTTTACAAGGTTGTTGTTACCCTCAATGATAAAGGCATAATGTTCATATTTTGAGTAAATATCGTATAACAGAAAATTAAAAAAATTCTCGACCTCAAAGGCATCGCGCAAGGAAGAGAGTGAGGTTAGAAAATCGAAAAAATCTGTGAATGTATCAATTATTTCCCCTTAAAACAGTGAAAAGACACAGAAATTACAAAACAATACATTGAATCATCCCCCGATGGAGGAATCCAGCGGGGGAAGTGCCAGTGATCAACCAAATCAGCATTTTGAGAATCTGTTATTGGAAAAAATATAATTTACTAATTTTACAAAAGTATTCTAACTACAGAATTTAATTTACAGCTGGAAGATTGGCTCACTACGAAAAATCTTCACGCATCGCTGAAATCTGCCGGCATAGCCGCTGTCGCGGCAGCAAAAGAAAATATCCAGTGGACAAATAACATCAGAAACGATTTAGAGCAATACTTTGAGAATTCTGCTAACACCACAGCTATTCCCCTCACTACCACAGCTATTCCCCCCACCACCACAGCTATTCCCACCACCACCACCACACAGCTATTCCCCCCCCCACAGATATTCCCACCACCACACCTGACGGAAAAGGAGGGGCTGTTGAACGATCATCGTCTATGGCTGTTTTGGCAGTAGTATTATTTGTTATTTTTAACTGTTAACTTTTGGATATTTACATGTTTGATTCAATTTTTTTCATATGAGTTCTTTATATGTTTTTTTGATTTGTGTGTAAAATTTCCATATATCTATATTAAATATTTAATATATCATAAAATGTATCATTTTGTATACGCTTCCCGAAACGGCAACTTTGGGAATTAAAAGCAATCCGTAAAATGCTACTTTTACGGACTTGTCCGTAAAGTGTCGTCATGGCAACACTTTACAAACTGAGATTAATTAATGAATTAAACATAACTGAACATTAACGGGTGTTTATAAATACTATAAAAACCGTGAGCCGATGACATAAAGCTAGGAATTTTTTCAGGTTGAAATTTCAACGGTTATTGTTGCGGTAGGTACACACATATGACTTTTACACTTTCTTTCTTCGAACAATCGCAAATAAACTAGTAAATTCAAACAAGATATAATCACACTCATGAATATATATATATATATATATATATATATATATATATATATATATATATATATATATATATATATAATCATACTTATAGATATATACAAGAAATATATACAAGAATATACGAATAATGGTTTAGTTTGGGTTCAAATCAAGTTTTGATTTTCACACCTAAACCTACATACATTTATTGGATGATAACAATTTATACTTCATTCATTCCAAATGTCACTTACTATTCAGGTTTACCACGAAGTGGGCGACATCTAACATTCACGATTCGAATGTCAAAATAGGGGAAAACAGGATTTTGCTTTATACTGAATACATTTAGAAGTTTTTTTCAAATTTGGAGTACCTTTCTGAATGGTTGTCATATTTACTTACAAGTTATATTCAACTATTTATATCCCCATAATACGTTAGATTAGTTGGATCCTGGAAAAATGATTGAAAACACAAGAAGAGAACATAACAATCGCAAATGTTATTGACTAGTTGACATATTTGACATTTGACACGTCGGTGATAAAAAATCTGATTCGATATTTCACGCGGATTTCTGCCGGTGCTGCCTTCAATAGTTATTTGTGCAACCAGTTTGGAAACGCATTATTCATCGTAATGAGCGAATTTGTGCGGAACGAGCGAAGCAAGTTCTGCAAAAGAAAGCGAGTTACGAGGGTTTCCCAACGTGTTTCACACAATATTTTTTCTAATTTTGATATGTGATCCTTTTTAATTCAAGTAAAATATATAAAAAATATATATTTAAGAAAACTGAAAAACACGCTTTTAACGCACTGAAATTTTTTTTTTAATAACTATGCCGCAGATCATGGGGTGTTTTTTGGTTACGTTTCTTTGAGAAACAAAATACTACTACTAGAGTAAGATCCCAAACCGGCAAACCACCTCATTTTAGCAAGCTGAAATTTTAAGTATGAATAGTGTGAATGTGGGGCCCTTTCTCAGGTAGCAGGTACAAACGTACATAAAAAACTTTCTTACTTACGTTAAAGAATGGTAATGCGTTTAGCAATTAATATCGTCGAGTGGTCTAAAGCGCGAGATCTGAGCTCTGGATATCAAAAATTTGGGAGGGTTTGAATCCCTACGTCTGACGATTTTTTTAAATTTTTTCTTTGAAATTGAGAAATGATTTAGTTTTGAGATAAATATTCAAATACAAAAAAATCATTTCTCCAATTCGATGGGAAAAATAAAAAAATCAGGCGTGGGGATTCGAACCCTCGCCAGTTTCTGATATCAGAGCTTAGATCTTGCCGCTTGGCCAACTGGACGATATTAATTGCCAAACGCATTACCATACTTCAACGTAAGTGACAAAGTTTTTTATGTACTTTTTTACTTTTCAGTGCGTTAAAAGCGTGTTCTCATCCTTGGACTGACTGATGATCACATGATCAGACAATTTCGACACCAGGAACAGTTCAGCGTAAACATATGGGCAGGAATAGTAGGAGATACTTCAATTGGTCCTTCCATATTTCACCACGAATTTTAAATTGTACCACATATTTGAACTTCTTACCGAACGAATTGCCTTTACAAGTTCGTCAACAAATGTGGTTCATGCACGATGCCCCCCCCCCCCCATTTTCGAGTCATTGTCCGCGATTATTTAGATACAGTTTTACCCAATCGGTGGATCGTCAGAGCAGGTCCAATTGCTTGGCGGCCCCCCACGGTCCCCAGATTGCAACCCGCTGGACTTCTTTTCATGGGGAAATGTAAAGGGCGTAGTTTATGGTGCAGAACCAGTGCCTTCCATCGAAGTTTTTACTGAACGAATTATGGATGCCTTCCACATCGTAAGAAATACTCCCGAAATTTAAGAACGCGTACGGCGGTCTATGAGAATAAGAGTGGAATTTTGTATCGCAGAAAGAGGAGGAAATTTCCAGCGCCTTTTATAAAAAGTCAAGGTTTGTTAGGTTTCTTATTTTTCAGGTAATGTTTAAGGAAACTTGTAATTTAGATCACAAACCAAATAAGTAGCGTTTTTCGTTTACATTGTGATAATATAGGATCCCCCCTTTTGTTAAAAATTTTAATTGAATGTAGCGAATTACAAAAAATGATTTTGCTTTTTTCTTGATAACACAGATTTTATGGCATATGTTAAAATCCAGCAGGGGCGCACTACAAAAAAATTTATGTGGCGAAAATGGGCTTGACCTCTGAAAAAATGTCTCCTATAGATTCTTACAATCACTTGATTTACTGGATGATGTAAACCCTGAAACGTAACCTATATTTCAAATTTGGTCTTAATATCGCAAAAACTGAAAAAGCGATGGAGAAAAAAATAAAAAATCTTGAAACTTCAACGCTCTGTAGATCGGTAACGAAACGTTTGCGGACACATATTTATGGAAAAAAGTCTTATTTTGACCTGAAAAATACGCCTCTGGAATCTTGATACTGAATTTCGAAACACCCTGTATAAGTTATTACGGTATCCCGCACCTGACACCAATTTCTACACTACTATTCCAGCTGCGTTTTGAACATCAATCAGTATGAAAACTGGTTAAATATCACTATCAGCTGGGGTCAATATCACCAATCATTCAAATTATGTTATTAATATTTATAATTAGTTTTTACCATGCATATTATGTATTGAATTCGAATAAAATTTAATCTTCATAATATGTACAGAGAATATAATAACAATAAAGAAGTACGTCAAGTAGTTCAGCCTCAAAATCAACAACAAATTTTATTCCTGTATTTTTTGCAACTGGTGGTGACATTTACTTTCTCTAGTTTTGACATTTAAAGTGACATTTTTCAAAACTCGTTGACGTTATCAAATGTTTTACTTTTCAGCACCAGTTGCGAAAAGTTTTTCGCAACTGGTGATGGAATAGTATATTACATTACTAGTGCGGAAAGTGACATTTTCCACACGAGTGGGAAATATTGTGGCACGAGGCGGAAGCCGAGTGCAGCAATCACACGAGTGGGAAAAAACCCTTTCGCGCGAGAAATGTACGTTATTTTTCCTACGACCACCTATTTTATTAAACAATATGTAAATATTAGATCGTGTATATTGAGTTGCCTGACTAATCTTAGGTTTTATATGTGACAGTTTATGTTTGAATATTGTTTCTATGAAAAGTGCACATGAATTTAGAAGTACTTTCATAGTAAAATAAAGAAATAACGACAAATAACGTTTATTTGAAAAAATTACAATAAGTAAGTACTCAATAGATACAACTGGGGAACAAATTGAATCATTTGAAACCATAAAAATTAAAAGTAGATTGGTTATTGTTACAATTTGTAAATTGAAACGGTGTTTGCGAAAGATTCGTTTCAATATTTTCTCGGATGCTGCTTGTAATTATTGTGAAGAAGTTGAGGGTTTTAAATTTATATTTTCTAATATGACTGATTGAGCATCAGTGTCTTCCGAAGTTCTAGGCACAGCGCTGACAATTTTAGTGGCGGTGTTCATTCTGTTGGTGTGAGAATCATCTATATACCCCTCAGCGACAGCAGAGGATTTCCATCCTCCGTGTCTCTTGAGAGTGGTAATATCTCCTCCTGCATCTACTAGGATCGTAGCTGAGGAAACAATGACTGGTGTAAGTTTCTAAATTCTCAAGTTTTAAAAATTTTGCTACTAAGGTGGGTACAGATCCCATTTTGTTGATACCCACCACTTGCTTGGTGCATTTTTGGTGTTGGTAGTTAAGAAAAACCTCTTTTCGCTGCTGGTCTTAATTTAGCATATTTTTTATATTTTTCATAAAATTCATCCGTAATATTGAATTTTCTATCTATTTTATTTTTTGTATTTTCAATCTTAACTATTGCTGCTGAACCTAGATCTTCAATGTCGTCTACAGTAATTTTTATTAACTATTGCTTGCGACATGCTCCGGATATACCGAAAATTTAAGGGCACCGATGGCTGGTCAGGTTGACGAGAGTCTTATCGATATCTGAAGTCAAGCAACGTCGGGCGTGGTTAGTACTTGAATGGGTGACCACCGGACAAGGAAGTTCCACGTTAAATGTCCTAACAACTGTAGCGTAGTAGCATATTCGCAGCTGCAGGCGTCTTATCAATGAGCACGAGATAAGACGATAGATATGCCGTACTTCGGAGGGGACGTTAAGATGGCGGTCCCGAGTTCATAGATGTTGAGCTCGTTAAAGAACCCTACCTCTGAAACAACAGATGATTCGGCAAAATTTCCGGTTGGGAGGAGTGTGCTCACCGGCGTCGGTGTTTATTTAGCCTTGGTAGCAGAAATAGGCCGACGTTGAATAGGAAAAAAAAAATTAAAGCAACCTGTAAGTTAACATAATTCTATCAGTAAATTAATGAATATCACATTGCTTCAAACTCACCTTAATAAGTAGAAATTGATCATCAGAAGCTGTTGTAATAAACTGATTTATCTGCTGGGTTGTTAAGATCATTGATTTTTTTGGTTTATAACCGTCATTTTTTCTTTTTAAAAAAGCTTTCACCTTAAGATATTTCGAGATATCTACGTTATGATTAATGTATAAAGTAGTGCGCAGCATATAGTACAGAGACCACAGTGTATTTGGTCGTACTTTCTTAGATAATTCATCTATGTATGCTAGGATCACATTTTCAGAAAAAAAAATTTTGATTCCTTTTATTCTTCTCCAGTTGAGAAATTCATTATAAGCTCGTTCATATCTATCTCTAGTATTTGTAAAGAGGTTATTTTTGCTGCCTCTATGATTTCTGGTGGAATGCAATCCAATTCATTTTCAGACTCCATAATTATTTACGAAGGTATTTAATATGCGTGGGATAGGTAATAAACTAAACTAAAACTTTTGTACAACTCTGATATTTAACAGGGTTTTACTTTCGATCATATACCTACTATCACGAAATGTCTATTTTTTGTGGTATTGTGTCGTGGAATTGTTTCAAAGCCTACTTAGCTTTTTAAATTTTCAAATAATGTGCCCGCGTCTGGTTCTCTGGTTGCCTATCTCAGATACAGGTAGTTCGTATTAAAACAAAATACTGAAATAATTATAAATTAACAGTTTAAGCGTTCCTTGCTATCCTCTAATTATATGAACTTCAAAAATAGCAAAATTTTGTTTTAATGAAATGAAAATACAAGAAATATCATAATTCTATCAATGTAAATCGACTTAGGAGATATACATATCTCTGATAACGTTAATTTAATTCTGAATTAGCTCAGATGAATTAGCTGAATTAGCTAAATAATTAGTTTTTAGTCCAGTTTTTATGTGAATAATATCAATAAGGAAGAGCAATTATTAATTACATCTGTAAATCTTAGAGGATTCACGGGTTTGACGGCTTATTGACAGCCGTGCGGAAAGTACTTTCCGCACGCGTGAGAATAAAGGTCACTTTCCATGGGAGTAGAGAGTGCGATATGTGTTACTTTCCTATGTGGTCGTAGGAAAAGTAAATTTCATCACCAGTTGCAAAAAATACAGGAATAAAAGTTATTATAGTTTTGAGGCTATTCAATACATAATATGTATTGTAAATACTAATTATAGATATTAACAACATAATTTGATCAATTGGTGATATTGACCCCAGCTGACAACGTAGTTTTCTATGTAGGTAGTATTAATTTCGGTTTTTTCCATGTAAGTCTTTCCAAGGAAGGGAACACGCTTTCAACGCACTGAAAAGAAAAAAATAATTTTAATATTCAATGACTATACCAAAAAGCGTGGGGTACTTTGTCGAAATCAACTAAAATAGTCCAAAATCCCAGAGCCGGCAAACCTACGTCATTTTAGCAAAGCTGAAATTTTTAGTATGAGTAGTGTGATATTTAGTTAAGAACGTATGCATACTTGCTAGATTGAAAGAGGGACCCTTTTACGGGTCTCAGGTATAAAAGTACATAAAAAACTTTCTCACTTCCGTTGAAGTAGCGTAATGCGTTTGACAATTAATATCGTCCCGTTGGCTAAGGTGCATGATCTAAGCTCTGATATAAAAAATTGGCGATTGTTTGAATCCCCACGCCTGACAATTTTTTTTTATTTTTCCCATCAAAATTGGGAAATGATTTGTTTTTTTTATTTTAATATTCATCCCAAAACTAAATCATTTCTCAATTTCAAGTGCGTTGAAAGCGTGTTCCTTAGTTTTTTTAAATATATATTTTTAACTTGAATTAAAAACGATCACATATCAAAATGAGAAAAAATACTGTGTGAAACCATGGACGTATAAATAAAGATGGACCCAGTTATTTACATTATTAAGTGAAGCCACTGAACGGCTACATTCTAAGGTCGTGCTGTTGAGTTGGGCGTTGTCATTTCGAGTCTGTGATAATTCTTTATTACCCACCAACACTATCTTAAACTTTATCGCCAACGAATTCCATTCAGTAACTGAACATTACTATACTTTACGATTTATGGAATGAAAATCGAAATTACACATTCCAGAATCTGAACTAGAGAAATGAATTTCAAAAATCGTTGTGGGCTTCCAAAGAATTCTGTACAGTTCCATTGCAACGCTGCACTGGCAACGCTGTTGAATTCTTCCGTCTATCACAAACATCGTATCATCCTATGATGTTTACAAATTTGACCAGTTCATGTTGACATTTTCTGTGGTGTGCAGTATTTGTTGAATATTGTTTTTTGTGTTGTGTTTGGATTATATAGTGAAAGAAAAATAGATAGAGACTAATAATGGTGCTTTACTGTTGGGTTTGCAAGCAATCCAATTGTTCTAATCAAAATCTTAGCTTTCATAGGTGAGTACATAGTTTGTTTACAAACATTAGAGATCGGCGTTCATCTTTGTCATAGGCGTCACAGTGGGTATCGAATTTCTTTCTATACATACACAAAATGAAATAGATTTATTGAAATATTGTTATATGAAGGTGATGATCGACAATAACAAAAAAATGATTTACAAACGAATGCAACGTTGTAGATGAAAACTCATTGATTTTTGACTGAAATATTAGTGCAAACAATCAATGTATTCCAAATGAAACTGATATTTACCGAATAACAACTTTTATTTAACTTCACCTGTTAGTTTGTTAGTTAGTCAAATCATGCAAGTGAAATTTGACCCAAATCTAATTCTTCCACTTGAAAAAAGTGTTTAGTACCATAAAATTTAAAATAATATGAAAATAAAAAAGATAAATACAAGCTTTTATTCAAATGCCCTAAAAGGTACAAAAATAATGTTTTCAAATGTGTGACTTAGGTTATTCTGTGAGTAACAGATTCAAAAGCTTGTCGCTTCTGTATTCAAACTGAAAACTTTGCGAGGCAAACTTTTGAAGTTGTTTTTACTTTTAATTATATTATACATTGTTGAAAATAATGTCTAACTTTGGATTTCCATTTAGGTTTCCAGCTGATGCCCATGAAAAAGCTGTTTGGTTGGAAAAGCTGGGATTGAAAGAGTTCACTTGAGTTCATCTTGAATATATTAATTTTGACAAAAATTTCATAATCTCCGACCTCGAAAATCCCCCCATACCAATATCGAATCGGACCACAATCACAGAACTCGTCCGCCATCTTGAATTTATGAATTTTGACAAAAAATTTCATAATCTCCGACCTCGAAACTCCCCCGATTTTTGAATCAAATCGGACCATAATCACAAAACTCGTCCTAATCTCAGGGACATCATCTTGAATTTATGAATATTGACAAAAATTTCATAATCTCCAACCCCGAATACCAATTTTGAATCGAATTGGACCATAATCACAAAACGCGTCGACCATCTTGGGGGGCGCCATCTTGAATTTATCAATTTTGAAAAAAATTTCATAATCTCCAACCCCGAAAACCCCCGCATACCAATTTTGAATCGAATTGGACCATAATCACAAAACTCGTCGTCCATCTTGGGGGGTGCCATCTTGAATTTATTAATTTTGACAAAAATTTCATAATTTCCGACCTTGAAAACCCCCTCATACCAATTTCGAATCGAATCGGACCACAATCACAGTACTCATCCGCCATCTTGAATTTGTGAATTTTGACAAAAAATTCATAATCTCCGTTCCCGAAAACCCCCACATACCATCTTGGAGCCGCCATTTTGTTTTTTATTTAACAAAAAATCCATAATGCATTGCCACCGGAATTATATATAACAAGTGAAACTAAATAAAATCTTGTAATAAAAAGTATAATCTTCAATATGACTATAGAATATGTATATGAATCTAAAAATATATTCAATAAAAGACTAGAATCGAAAGTTGTTTTATTGTCCCTCTTATCTTTTTCAGTTCTGTTTCTTATATTAAAAGTGCAGTGTAAATTTTTCATTGCTTCAAATGTAGAAATAATAATTATTTTTCTCTTAGAATCGGCCTATTTAATGAAGACAAACACATATTTTATGAACACATCAGATCTGTATATCACAAGTTTTGCCAAAGTTTTCATAATCATATGAAACTCCACATATTTTTCTTTTAATCAATACCTATATTAATTAAATTGTGTGCGCCACTGTCGTTGGATGGCAGGTTACAGTCTATCGCAGGTCTCCTCCTTCCTCGCAACCCGCGCGCCTACAAACTGAGCGGCTTCAAAACAATCTATGTTGATAGTATTAATTTGCTGAGTCCATTATATATTTATACGTCCATGTGTGAAACACGTTGGGAAACCCTATTTTTCGTAACTCGCTTTCTTTTGCGGATCTCGCTTCGCTCGTTCCGCAGAAATTCGTTCATTACGAAAAATAGTGCCTTGCCCAACTGGTTGCACAAATAACTATTTCATCACCAGTTGCGAAAAATTTTACTTTTCGCAACTGGTGATGAAAAGTAAAATATTTGATAACGTCAACGAGTTTTAAAAAGTGTCACTTTAAATGTCAAAATTAGAAAAATATATTTGCGTATTGATAGCAGAAATAAAATCATAGTCACTACATGAAACATTCTTTCGAAAGCTTATACAAAAAATATTGTATGTAACACGTACTCAAATGGCTTTTGCGGACTCATCTTCATACTACGGACTCGGCTGGCGCCTCGTACAAAAACATTACGAATCGTCCGCGAAAGCCTCATTTTACGTACTTGTTACATAAACTTCTATTTTGTGGAAGAACGCTCAACGGTTTCTTCTGTACGGTATGGAAGATTAGATAAGCGATAGAGCTGTACCTACGCTAGACTCAAGCATCCATCTACTTCGGATTTTTTTTTAATTAAAGCTTAATCGCATCAACCAGATGGTTATTAGCGATTCGTTATAATTAATTTATAATTTTGTTATTAGACCAATACATTTCACAAATTTTATAATATTACATTCTTTGCGTAATAGGTTGTGTACTGCTATAGGAAAATTATTGTATTTTCGCTGTACTTGATATTTTGGACACTCGTTGAGAATATGTTTAACACTCAGCTTTATATTACAGTCACTATATTTGTTTGAAGGTTGTAGACGATGTGGTAACTTGATTACTATCGTTTCGGACGTCCATCGTCTTAATGCATTTAAAAGGTTTTCACGACGTTTCGAATGCTTGTATCTGCAATCGTCTTCAGGTGAATACTGACAAGTTTAGGTGCTACTTACCAATTTATACGACTGTCGGCGCAATGATGCGTGCAATTCCGCCATGTGCAGCGGTGCGTGTAATTTCGCGCGGTGTGGTGGTGCGTGAAGTTTCGCGCCTCTGCAGCCCGCCAGAAAGAGCAATCAGGGGTTTCCATACGTTCTTGATCTCAACGCTTGGTTGACTAAAGGCGTTATTGGCTTCGATGTAGGCGGCCTCTTTGAACTTTCGTTTGAACCAATGCTGCTCTCTATGTAGAACACTTGCGTCGTCCCATAGAACTTGATGGTGCTCAGTCCAGGCGTGGTCAGCGATACCCGATTTCGATGTTTCTCCACGTTGAGTCCATTTCTTGTGCTCATCCAATCTTACCGATAACGGTCTCTTCGTCTCTCTAATGTAGGAATCTCCGCATTCACATGGAACTTCATAAATGCAATTCTTACTGATTTCATTTTTGTTGTCAGGTTTGGTCTTGGTCAGGAAACTCCGTAAAGTACTGCCGGATTGGAAGCAGCTCTTGATGTTGAACTTGTTTCCGATCCTTCTGATCTTCTCGAAGACACTTCTGATGTACGGAAGGCAGATCACTGTGCTTTGTTGTTGCTCTTCAGATGTCTTCGTTCTCCGGAGTTGTTTCAATAGTTCTTCTAGGAGTTTCTTGGGATATCCATTCCGGTGGAGGTCCTCTCTGATGTGGTTTAATTGGGCATCTAGTGACTCTACGTCGTTGCATATGTGCGTCGCTCTCTCCACCAATGTTCTCACGATCCCTCTCTTCGTCGAACTCGGACGGTTGGAGCTGTAACTGAGGTACTGCCCCGTATGTGTCTTCTTTCTGTAGACGGAGGTGCGAATTTCATTGCCTATTCTCTCAACGTTCACATCGAGAAAGGGGAAGGCACTGTTGGTTTCCATCTCCATCGTGAACTTGATCAAATCCCTGATTCTGTTGATTCCTGAGAAGAAATCCTGGAGATGTTCGTCTCCGTGATTCCATACAATGAAGGTGTCATCCACGTACCTCAACCACAGCTTTGGTTTGTATTCTGCCTCCCGTATAGCCAATTCCTCGAACCACTCCATGTATATGTTGGCGATGATTGGAGAAAGGGAAGATCCCATCGGGAGTCCGTCGACTTGAGAGAAGAATCGGTCCTTTTCCTGGAAATATGAGTTCTGTAGGCAGCACTGCAGTAATTCCAATATTGCTACGAACTTTGGTACCCGGGGGTTTTTGAAGTTGAATTTTTCAAAAACAAGATGCCGGGCTAAAAATGGCGCACGATTTCTTTCAAATTCGAATTATTCGCTACGAAATTCAGTACTCGGAGATTTTGAGATCGATGAACCCAAATCTGAATTCAAGTTTCCCAAAAACAAGATGACGGCCTGAAAATGGCGGACGATTTCTTTCAAATTCGAATTATTCGCTACGAAATTCAGTACTCGGAGATTTTTGAGGTCGATGAACCCAAATCTGAAGTCAAATTTTTCAAAAACAAGATGGCGGCCTAAAAATGGTGGACCTTTTCTTCCAAATTCGAATCATTCGCTACGAAAATTTAGTACTCGGAGATTTTTGAGATCGATGAACACGAATCTGAAGTCGTTTTCCAAAAACAAGATGGCGACCTAAAAATGGGGGACCATTTCCTCCAAATTTCAATCATTCACTACGAAATTTGGTACTCGGAGGTTTCAAGGTCGCTGAACACGATTTTTTTTTTGATAGAACGAAAGAATATATTAATACATACATGTATTTGGGATATAATATATCGGGAAAGTATGTAAATACAAATACACTTTGAATATAAATACTAGTTTATTAAAAATTACATTGAATATTACTTTTGTGTGAAAAAAAATACTGAAAGACGCTTAGAGTCCAATTGCTGTCCGATTCCTATCATTATTGTTTTGTTTTTCATCCGCGGATAACGTGTGAGGGTTATGGACTTTTTTGGACAATGCTACCTCCATGACTTTGTACACTTCATTCGCATTATAATGCAAATTATTTTCCAATTAATCGAACAACTCCTGTCGCGTGAAACCAACTGCAACCACTTCACTGCTTTTTCGAGAGCCTGAAAAAAGCAATTCAACAGTGAGACAATAATACATAATTAACAGAATAATACTACTTACAATACTTAATGCAATAAAACTCAATGCTTGTACCGATTCTCACCAAATTCAATTCCAAATATAACCCAATATCTCAAAATTTGCAAAAGTTAAAGTGTGCACAGACATTTTTTGAAAATTAAAAAATTTCAAATGATTTGAACCTCTTAAGCGAATCTCGCCAAACTTAATAGCAACTATCCTTGCCTCCTAGCGTATTTGTATGAAAAAATGTAGCCCGATATCTCAAAATTTGCGAATGTTAGGGCAACCACAAATTTTTTTCGTTAATTAAAAAATTTCAATAAATTTCAACACCCTGAGCGATTCTTGCCGAATTGAATATCAACCATTGAAATTTGCGAATGTAGGAGCGATCACAGACATTTTTCGAAAATTGCAAAACTTTAGAAAATCATAACCTCTTAGGCGATTTTGGCCTGACTCAATAAAAACCATATTTATCCCCTAGCCTATTTGTATAAAAATATTTCTAACAATTTTCGAAAATTTCAACATTTTTAAAAATTCAAACCCCCTAAGCGATTCTCTTTGAATTCAATACCAACCGTCCTTATCCCCTAGCCTATTTGTATGAAAAAATTACCCGATATATCAAAATTTGCGAAAGTTAGAGCGTGCAAACATCCGGAATTTTTTTGTAAATGTGATTTCTCGAAGAAACAAAATTTACCGTAACCAAAGGGGCAGTTTGGAGCAGCTGATTTTTGGTGGTGTATTACTCAAGAGTATAAATAAAAAGTTTTTAATAAAAAATCAAACCGACGAAAAAATCAACTGAAAAGCAAAAAATAAAATAAACCTTCTTAGTCTAAATGATAATCGAGCTCCTAAACTAATGTAAGTAACTGATTTTGAGTCGGCGCCAAACAAACAATCATCGAAGATCATTATCTATGAGAGAAGTCATCAAAACGCAGCCGTGCATCTCGCTGCCATCATTTTACGCTCCACAATTCAATTGGTAGTTTGTTTGGCGCTGACTCAAAATCAGTTACTTACATTAGTTTAGGAGCTCAATGATCATTTAGACTGAGAAGATTTATTTTATTTTCTGCTTTCCAGTTGATTTTTTCGTCGGTTTAATTTTTTGTTAAAAAGTTTTTAGTTTTTACTTTTCAGTTCCGTATTTCGTCGGTTTAATTTTTTGTTAAAAAGTTTTTATTTTTCAATTTTTTGTTGCTAAAATCTACCAATTACTACCTACTTGTTTTTTGATTACTTCCAACATACTTACTTACTTACCCACCTTACTTCAACTATTACCAGTTAAATAATATGATTTTCTACTTTTACTATTTGTTGTAATATAAATTATTTTCATTGTTCTGGTTAGTTTATTTCATTACATCATTCCATCCTCTCATAAAATATACTGATTTTGACGGA
Organism: Gonioctena quinquepunctata; assembly: GCA_018342105.1. NCBI lineage: Eukaryota > Metazoa > Arthropoda > Insecta > Coleoptera > Chrysomelidae > Gonioctena > Gonioctena quinquepunctata. The sequence continues at coordinate 27,075 of JAFIRS010003942.1, read as the reverse complement.
TGTGGAACAAGAATAATATCAGCACGATCTGTCATTGTCAACTGCGTATGTGTGTGCCAATGTTCACTAGTGAAAAATCAATTATCCCCTATTTTTCTACCCGTAAGGGTGGCTAATTCCTTTCGAAATCCAAACATAAGGTATACCCTATCTATAAAAAAAAAACATCCAAATCGAAAACCCGTACAAAGTTATGCCTGATAGAATCGGTTAACGGACCAGAATTCAGAGGGTGAGTGATCAATATCCTTCATTTAGCTACCCTTAGGGGTGGATTTCATCTTTTAAATTCAGATGGGACCAAATTCGAAGTTCACCCTATCCACTGAAAAAAGAATTATCGGAATCGGACGCCTCCGTAAAAAGTTATGCGTGATCATACATAAAAAAATATGATGAAAAAAAAAATACGGGTCGAATAGAGAACTTCCTACTTTTTGGTTTCGTCGGTTGAAAATAACGTGACACTGAATTATGTTGAAATAATAACTTTTACTCAATGTAAACATAACTTTTTTTCGCCGCGGGCACGAGAATTCACAGTAGATGTTTATATTTTTTGTTGCTCGGTGTGTGGTTTATATTGAAAATCCCAATGATATAATAAATGTATTTACTTCCAGAAATAAAATCCATTTTGAAGAATACAAATGGCTCAATTCTACTACAAGTTATTTCACTTCAAACAAAACGTAATTTTTGGACCGTACCGCTCGACCGATGCTACCTGCTCGGGCGTTCCGGCCAGAATGGTATCCCAACGGCTATATATAACACCTGCCACTTCCCGACCCTGGAAGGGACGTAGGAAATACCCATCTACCTAGCCCAACAGTTAGAATTCCTAAAATATGAACTTTACTTTTCGATTTTTGGCCAGCGATTTGGGATTTGGCACCACTGTGGGAAGCGCCTCCACCACAGGCGCTGTGTTCACTGATATTATTATCTCGTGACACGGAACGGCACGATTTTCAGATTCATTCTATAGTTTCGGGAGTAGACTTGACATTCTGATATAATGAACTGAAAGCGATCTGGTTTGAGCGAGAAAGAGTTGGAGAATTATCTGAAAATTGCCTTACGCATATATGCGAACGCGTTGTCGAGGCCCATTACTATGGCTCACGTGCGTCAAACGAAGTCCGCCGCGAAAGGGTTGAAGACAAGCTTTTATTCAAATGCACTAAAAAGTAAACAAAAAAACTTTTTAACGAAAAATTAAACCGACGAAAAAATCAACTGAAAAACAAATAAATAATAGTTTGAAAAAACTAAAAAAAAACACGCTTTTATAGAAAACCAGACTAAAAAAATAAAAAATGAGAAAAAAATTATTTAAAAAAAAGCGTGATGTGCATGGTATCGCCTCGGCCGATAATCAGCTGTGATCTGAGACATTTCTCACTTAACTGCACTAGGTGTGTAATGTACTATATTGATTGATACCATGCCCACCACGCTTTTTTTTAAATTTTTTTCTTTCTTATTTTCAATTTTTTTAGTCTGGTTTTCTATAAAAGCGTGTTTTTTTTAGTTTTTTCGAACTATTATTTATTTCCTACTTTTTAGTGTGGTTTATTTATAAAAGCGTGTTTTTTTAGTTTTTTTTAAACTATTATTTTCATTATTTTTTGCAAATGAAAAAATGGAATAATCCTATCAAATTAGGTAATCATAATCTCCGACCCCAAAAAACCCCACATACCAATTTTGAATGGAATCAGACCATAATCACAAAATCCGGCTGCCATTTTAAATCTGCCATCTTGAATTTTTCAATTTTAATTAGGTAATCATAATCTCCGACCCCAAAAAACCCCACATACCAATTTTGAATGGAATCAGACCATAATCACAAAACTCCCGGCTGCCATTTTGAAGCCCCCATCTTGAATTTTTCAATTTTTACAGAAGAATCATAATATTCGACCCCAAAAACCCCCACATACAAATTTTGAATAGAATCAGACTATAATCACAAAACTCGTCCACCATTTTGGAGCCGCCATCTCGAATTTTCCAATTTTGACAATGGAATCATAATTTCCGACCACGAAAACCCTCAGATACCAATTTTGACGCGAATCGGACCATAATATCAAAACTCGTACGCCATATTGGAGCCGCCATTTTGTTTTTTTCCCACACAAACAATGTCTTAATGCATTGTCACCGGAATCATGTACACCTGCCGAATTCCAAATCATTCGAACGTCTGGAAGTGGGGGAAAATCGCGCCCAAAGGAGTCGGTTACATACAAACAAACAAACATGCAAGTGAAGCTAATATAAAGCGTGTAAAAATAAAATAAACCTTCTTACTCTAAATGATGATTGAGCTCCTAAACTAATGTGAGTAACTGATTTTAAGTCGGCGCCAAACAAACAATTATCGAAGATCATTATATTACTTTGAAAGAAGTAATCAAAACGCAGCCGTGCATCTCGCTGCCATCATTTCACGCTTTACCTAATTCAATTGCTAGTTTGTTTGGCGCCGACTCAAAATCAGTTACTCACATTAGTTTAGGAGCTCAATTATCATTTAGACTAAGAAGGTTTATTTTATTTTTTGCTTTTCAGTTGATTTTTTCGTCGGTTTAATTTTTTGTTAAAAAGTTTTTATTTTTCAATTTTTTGTTGCTGAAATCTACTAATTACTACCTACTTAATTTTTAATTACTTCCAAAATACTCACTTAACTAGCTTACTTCAACTAGTAACTATTAAATAATAGGATTTTTCAGTCGCAGAGGATTCCACATCTGATTTTATGAACATCCTGTTCATAGTTAGTTAAGGCCTGTAAAAGAAACTACCCGCCTTGGTATAATTCGAGCATTATAAGAAAACTCAAATGTAAACATAGAGCTTGGTGCAGATACAAAAAATTCCAGGATCAGCTTGCATTTATTGAATTCCAAAACATAAGAAGAGAAGTAAAGTCTGAAATTGAATCTAACTACCAACTGTACTGCCGTAATATCGAACAGCAAATCAAAACGGACCCAAAAAAATTCTGGCAATTTGACATAAGAAGAGAAGTAAAGTCTGAAATTGAATCTAACTACCAACTGTACTGCCGTAATATCGACCACTAACAATGGTCTATGATGGCATTGAACATAATGACCCGTAAGCATTGCAAATGCCTTTGCGGATATTTTAGCAATTCTTACGCTACACCTAGTCAAACCATACAAAATAATACTACCGTAAACTTGGCGAATGATGCTTTGATCATAACTGAATTTTCGGAAAGTGAAGTTTGTGAAGCTCTCAAAAAAATCAAGCCAAAATTTACAATGGGACCTGATAAAATACCAGCTTTCCTGATTCATGACTGTGCCTCCGTATTCGCTGCACCTCTGGCAATACTTTTCAACCTCTCAATAAAATACCAACAGTTCCCTGATGTGTTGAGACAATCTAAATTAATACCAGTTTTCAAAAAAGGTGACAAACATGACATAGAAAACTATCGGCCTATTACAATAGTCAATAATTTCTCAAAATCTTTTGAAATCCTTCTTAATAAACCACTTTACAACCATGTCAAAAATCAAATAACTGAGTTACAACATGGCTTCTTCAAAGGTAGGTCAACTACCACAAATCTCTTCTGTATTACCCAGTACATATCCAACACATTCGAAAATAATGCCCAGGTAGATGTCATATATACGGACTTTTCCAAGGCATTCGATAAGCTTGATCATGATATTTTACTCAGTAAACTGAATGCATTTGGCTTCTCAGGGAACTTGAACACCTTTTTCACCTCTTATCTACAAAACCGCTCCCTCTACGTTGAGTGCCATGGCCAGAATTCCATTGTATTTACACCAACATCAGGCGTTCCACAAGGTTCTGTTTTGGGTCCACTTTTCTTCAATCTGTTCATAAATGACATTATTGAGGATGTCGGAGTCAATTGTCTATTATATGCGGATGATTTGAAATTATATATGAAAATAAACTGCCAGAATGACTGTACCATTTTACAAAACGCCCTAGATAGAGTAAATACTTGGTGCAAAAATAATCGTCTTCTATTAAATGCTAATAAGTGCTCAACTGTAACATTCACTCGGAAACAGAACAACATCACCTATAACTACTCAATTGGCAATGATGTGCTCCCTAGATCCAATTCTGTTCGTGACCTTGGTGTCACCTTCGACAAAAATTATATTTTTCAATACACATAAATAAAATTACCAATGAATGTTCTAGGGCTTTAGGTTTCATTGTCAGAAATACTCGTGATTTCTCGAATAAGAACACACTGCTACTGTTATATAATTCCTATGTCCGTTCTAAAACAGAGTATGCATCTATCATTTGGTGTCCATATTATAATGTCCATTCAAATAATCTTGAACGAATCCATAGACGCTTTATGAAATATCTCTCTTTCAAAGAAGATGGTGCGTACCCTGCTACAGGAATATGTAATACCGCTTTACTAGAGAGACATAACTTCACCTCTCTTGCAAGTAGAAGGAATACATCTGCTCTGATTTTCCTTTATAAGGTGATCCATGGCCAAATCAACTGTAGTGCTATTTTGAGTATGCTGAATTTTCATGTTCCAAGAGTAAATTCAAGACATAACACTCTATTTTACCTCGAATTCTCTAGAACAAATGTACAGAAAAACTCACCCTTATTCAGAATTTGCAACAACTTCAATGCTGTCAATGACAGTTGTGACATTTTCTCTTGCAGCATTGCTTCATTGAAAAAAATCAGTTTTTGATATTAATTTTCTTTTTTCTCTAGTTTTTGTATCATGTCTCATTTCTACACTATTGTTGTATCTTTACTGATTCTCAAATTATTTATGTTTTTCGTTTTTGTACTTGTGATTTTCCCACCCTGTAAATGGATTTCTGTTGGGTGGTGTACAAAAAAAAAAAAAAAAAAAATATCTCCAACAAATCAATGATTTTCTTTTTTAACTATTTGTTGTTATGTAATATAAATTGATTTTGAAAGTTCTGGTTAGTTGATTCCATCACTTTGTATATAATTCCATCCTTTCATAGAATGAAATCATTTTGACGGATGTAGGAGGGTCTGTCAATGTCAACTATATATCTGTGCCAGAGTTCACAAGTGAAAAATCAATCATCCCCTATTTTTCTACCCATAGGGGTGGATCATTTCATTCCAAATTGGATTATGATCAACTATGAGGTATACCCTTCCTAATGATAAAAGAATCATCCAAATCGGAAAACTCACTACAAAGTTATGCCTGATAGAATCGGTTAACGGACCAAAATTCAGAGGGTGAACGATAAATATCCTTCATTTTGCTACCCTTAGGGATGGATTTTTCCGTTCAAATTCAAATGGGACCAACTTCGTAGTACACCCTATCCAATGAAAAAAAAATCATCGATATCGAACTGCTCTGTAAAAAGTTGTGCGTGATTATACATAAAAAAAAATATACGCGTCGAATAGAGAACCTCCTCCTTTTTAACCGACGAAACCAAAAAGGAGGAGGTTCTCTAATCGACCCGTATATTTTTTTTCCATAATTTTTTTTATGTATGATCACGCATAACTTTTTACTGAGGCGTCCGATTCCGATAATTCTTCATTCAGTGGATAGGGTGTACTTCGAAGGTGGTCTCATTTGAATTTAAAAGATGAAATCCACCGCTAAGGGTAGCAAAATGAAGGATATTGATCACTCACCCTCTGAATTCTGGTCCGTTAACCGATTCTATCAGGCATAACTTTGTACTGGGTTCTTCGATTTGGATGATCCTTTTTTTAATAGATAGGGTATACCTTATATTTAGATTTCGAATGGGATTATATACCCTTACGGGTGGAAAAATAGGGGATAATTGATTTTTCACCTATGAACATTGGCACACACATACGTAGTTGACAATGACAGATCGCTACTGACATTATTTCTGTTGCACATCCGTCAAAACCATTATATTCTATGAGAGGATGGAATGATATACAAAGTAATGAAATAAACTAACCTGAACAACAAAAATAATTCATATTACAACAAATAGTAAGAGTAGATAATCATATTATTTAATTTATAGTTGAAGTAAGGTGGGCAAGTAAGTATTTTGGAAGTAATAAAAAAACAAGTAGGTAGTAATTAGTATATTTTAGCCATAAAAAATTGAAAAATGAAACCTTTTTAACAAAAAATTAAACCGACGAAATACGGAACTGAAAAGTAAAAAATAAAATGAACCTCCTTAGTCTCAGTAACTAAGCTCCTAAACTGTAACTGTAAATGTAAGTAACTAATTTTGAGTCGGCGCCAAACAAACAATCAACGAACATCATTAAATTACTTCAAAAAAATTATAATTTTACGCCTTACCTAATTCATTTGCTTGTTTGTTTGGCGCCGACTCAAAATCAGTTACATAAGTTAAGGAGCTTAGTTACTGAGACTAAGAAGGTTTATTTTATTTTTTACTTTTCAGTTCCGTATTTCGTCGGTTTAATTTATTGTTAAAAAGTTTTTGGTTTCGTCGGTTGATAATTGCTTTGGATGTGTGACGTAGGTTAGATTCAAAAGCTTGTCGCTTTTGTATTCGAACTGAAAACTTTGCGCGATAAGCTTCTGAATCTATAACTTACGGAATAACCTACGTCACACATCTGAAGCAATTATTTATAACTTTTTTAGCGAATTTGAATGAAAGCTTGCCTTTAAAAAGGTTTTTCATTGATTATTTTATTTAATCAATAATCGAAATACTCATTTCATTCATCACAATTTGATAAAAAATGTCAAGTATAGGCTGCTGTTTTTTATCTCGAATTCCAGTCATATTTTTGTTGGAATTTCGAGTACCTGTCTACTATCCACGAGATTTCCATTCTACTATAGTGAGAAATCTGAGTAATTATATTTACATTTATTTTAGAAATATTGATGTTGTGCATGAAAACTACCCCTTACATAATTGAAAGTTATTTGAGTTTGATTCATTGTTAGTGTTTGTCCAAATAAGGAGGCAAATATTGAATTGATTTGATTTTTGTGGAGGAACAACGTTTCTTGACATGTTTTTTTTTGGGTAACCTTCCACAGTCTGAAAATGAAAATATAATCAGGAAAATCTATACAAGTGTAGGAAGGGCAAACTAATTGGTTTAGCCCGATAAGTTACTGCGCTCACCAAATTATATTTCCTATAAAAAAAATGATTCAATTTGTCAGTAACTTGTCGTTCCCTGAACATGCCTATTAATGAAAACTTTTTAACAGAAAATTGAACGGACGAAATACGGAATTGAAAAGTAAAAAATAAAATAAACCTTCTTAGTCTCAATAATTAAGCTCCTAAAATAAGTAAGTAACTAATTTTGAGTCGGCGCCAAACGAACATTGATGAAGATCATCAAATTACTTCAAAAAAATTATCAGAATGTCACCGCGCAACTCGATGCCATCATTTTAGGCCTTACCTAATTTCTTTGCTTGTTTGTTTGGCGCCGACTCAAAATTAGTTACTTACATTAGTTTAGGACACTAAGAAGGTTTCTTTATTTTTTACTTTTGAGTTCCGTATTTCGTCGGTTTAATTTTTTGTTAAAAAGTTTTTATGTACTAAGCACCAAGTGAGTCATTTTTAATCGAAAAAGGAAGGGAGAAAAGGAGATGCTGAATTCGACTGCATATTTGTATGTGTATAGGAATATTATACCTTTGGTCAACAAAAAAGTTCTCGGGGTGATGAAAATCGAGAATATCGGTAATGCAATGACGGCCTTCGATGGACTGGGGTCTAAATTATATGCTCCAAAGGTTTTCACATCCTCAGTCAAAATTGAAAAATTTCAACACAATTTGAAGAAAGAATGGTATGAGAAAGATGAAATTCGTCAAATCATATTAAATTTTATATCTACAAGGAAAGCTAAGGGTGTGAACAAAGTTGTAGTAGATTATGATATTACCTTCGAAGAGTTCTGCTTGGAAAATTCAAAGCCAAAATATGTCAATCGTTAATGACCATGGCTGGAAAGTACAAAGTGTTTTTCATGGAGCAAGAAAAAATCGCTTCCAGAGTATTATTGAAAAAATCATTTGATTTGAATGAAATGATTACAATGTTCAATACTTCAGAAAGGAATTCAGATGTCTGAATAAATATTCAGGGCATCTATTATCTGTTTTTTATAATACCCATTTTATCAACAACATTCCGATGACAATTTCCAGGGAAAGATAACTGTTTTTTATCTCAAACTCCATTCAAATTTCTTTGGAATTTTATGAATGTTTTCATTAGTCACAAAATTTCCATTCTACTCTAATAATTCAAAAAAATTACATTTTCGTTATCAACTCAGAAATCAGAATAATGATAGTTACATCCCTCTGGGAAATATTAATTCCATCAACACCTTCCATCAGGCTACTCGAAAAATTCATTCTGTTGTTTATCTTGTTCTACCAGAATAATTCAAAATGAATTCTGGTACCCTTTCCTTCTACTTTTGTCGACTATCCTCCTGCTCTCTGTGGTCGTCCAACATTGATAATTGAATGACACGAAATTCCCTGCTAAAATATACTGTGCCCTTCACTGGACTCTGAACTTTTTACCGAAGTCGCTTTTCTGAATGAACTCATTAGGACCTAGAGTCTTCGCGACGGTTGCTTCTTGATCCATCCGAAGGTTCTAGAACGTTCGTAGGATAGAAATTCAGAAAATCATAAGTTAATGAATGTGAAAAGCAACTGATCGATAACTTTACCGACTGAAACAAAATTTGGTTCGGTTTTGTTACGATATGTATATGTTTGAAAGATAAGTGCCATGTGAAGTGGAATGAATAGAAAAATCGAATTAAACGGTTTTCTTCACATAAAGGATTCAATATAAAATTGAACCAGAAAATGGTAGATCTCAGGTGAAAAACAACTACTTTCCTGGCAAATACCACGCAGAACGTTGAATGATATTCACCTGAAAATCCATGCATACCTCCATATAAATGGACATTGAATGCAAATGTTTCTTTCTGATAAGCTCGATTATGTTTAATTTATGTCGTGTTCACCTAACAATCCGCATACTGGTTTCAGGCTTCTTGGCCCTCATCAGTACGGAGTAGTCAACCAGCCAAAGGTCCAAAGAACTCTGGCTGAAGTGAGACACAACGTAAACAAACCATCATCGAGCTTGTAACACCTATAGGTACGCCGGAAAAGATAAACTTTAACTGGCGGTACCTACTCCGTACTGATGAGGGCCAAGAAGCCTGAAACCGGTATGCGGATTGTTAGGTGAACACGACATAAATTAAACATAATCGAGCTTATCAGAAAGAAACATTTGCATTCAATGTCCATTGATATTATATGGAAGTATGTATGGATTTTCAGGTGAATATCATTCAACGTTCTGCGTGGTATTTGCCAGGAAAGTAGTTGTTTTCACCTGAGATCTGCCATTTTCTGGTTCAATTTTATATTGAATCCTTTATGCGAAGAAAACCGTTTAATTCGATTTTTCTATTCATTCCACTTCACATGGCACTTATCTTTCACTATATGCTAGACGGGCTTGCCACTCCTACTGAGAAGGAATCTTTCATTTAGAAGCCTATCGAGGTGGGAGATTTTCGGAGTGTTTCTTTCTGTCACTAGGTACCGCCAGTTAAAGTTTATCTTTTCCGGCATACCTATAGGTGTTACAAGCTCGATGATGGTTTGTTTACGTTGTGTCTCACTTCAGCCAGAGTTCTTTGGACCTTTGGCTGGTTGACTACTCCGTACTGATGAGGGCCAAGAAGCCTGAAACCGGTATGCGGATTGTTAGGTGAACACGACATAAATTAAACATAATCGAGCTTATCAGAAAGAAACATTTGCATTCAATGTCCATTGATATTATATGGAAGTATGCATGGATTTTCAGGTGAATATCATTCAACGTTCTGCGTGGTATTTGCCAGGAAAGTAGTTGTTTTTCACCTGAGATCTACCATTTTCTGGTTCAATTTTATATTTAATCCTTTATGTGAAGAAAACCGTTTAATTCGATTTTTCTATGTATATGTTTGTTCTTCCTCTCCGTTTAATTATAATTTTTCAGTGTATCTAGATCTACAGTGTCCCGCTTTTCATGAATACACCTTGATATCTCAGTTATTGATAATGCGATCGATTTTCTTGAAATTCAGGTGGTGATTGTATGTTAGAAAAATTAAGTATTTGGCATAGTGAACATTTTTATTTACCATTGGCGTGCGGTGTTGGGGGAGAGAGAGAGAGAGAGAGAGAGAGAGAAATATACTTTATTGTCGAAGGAACAAATTCTTATTGACAAAGCTTGTAGAATTAACTAAATACTAACAAATAAATAGCGATTTAAACACAGTTTCACAAATATGACATAAAGTTGAAAAATATTAGTAAGCACCTATATATGTAATAACAGATAATGTATAAGGTAAAAAATTTAGTAATTTATGGTTCAATTCAGAGAACCTGTTGTCTAACAAACGTTCAAAAGAACGGTACATCTTTATAACATTACAGCTTGAAAATAGAGGTGAGCAATGGTCATAGTCTATAATGAGAAAACTATCAGTCATGTATAATAAGGATTATGTCAGGGTTTCATTAAAAAATTCTTTCGTATCGTAAAATGCTTTTTTCAATAGAGCCTTTTTTTAAAGTTTTCTAAATATTATATGATCTTGGATTGTCCTTAGTTCAGTGGGTATGTGATTATACATTTTTTTACTCTCGTAGAACAGAGAGCATTTAGTTAGAGTGGACTTTGGAATGGGTAGAGCTATTTTCCTTTCTGTTATTTGACGGGTTGCATGGTAAGTTTGCGTTATAGACTCTGTCATATATTTTTTATGCATCAAGCATGCCGTTTCCAATATGAACAAGCAGGTCAGTGTAAGAATTTACTTTCTCAAAAATAATGGTTTGCATGGCTCACGTGGACCCACTTTGGCTAGATATCTTACTGCTCTTTTTTGTAGCACAAACACTGAATGGAGGAGCTGTTGGCTAGCAGTGAGTGATAGACCATTTTTGCTGTTGCTGCGCTTAACTCGTTTGTGACCACTCTGAGGGCAAAGCATCCAGATGCCAATTTGTTTGTTAAAGCTAGGACATGTTGGTCAAACTTCAGTTTCTCATCCAAAGTTATTCCTCGGAATTTAGTTGTTTCTTTGTATTCTAAAGTTTGTCTGTTCAAGTTTAGATTCTGGCAACCAAAGTTAAAGCCCATTATTTAAGTTTTCTTGTGGTTGAAGCATAAATAATTTGCATCGCACCACTTTTGAATCATTTCCAGGCCTCTATTTATAATATCTTTCATGTTGTTGTAACTTTTTCCGTGCCAGAGTATGGTAGTGTCATCCGCAAAGATGGTGAACTTTCCTTGAATGGGAATATCGGCCAGGTCATTTAGGTATAGGAGGAAGAGAATTGCACCAAGGACAGATCCTTGTGGGAGGAGGCTTTTTTTGGGAAAAGGATATTAGGACTTAATTTAGATAACTTTTTCTATCAGATTTAGAATCAGCATCCCAAAAAACCCTTGATTCATATTTTCAAAATCTCAAGAGCTGATTTTAGCAGAAAAAAAATATTTTGAAATAACTCTTTGGTTGTTTATTTCCGACTTTTTAGTTTGAATGCCCTAATCCTATTGCATTTCAAACACCTCCATACCGTTTCGTTATATCCAGTATCCTTGCAACTGCCCTTATACTACGATTTAGGTTTTTTCGAAATTTTGCTAAGATACGCGTGCTCTATTATCGTTGGCATGCTGACTTATGTTGTTCATAAGCAAATTAATCAAAGAGTGCTTTGAAACAAAAGTTTTTGTTTGACATTTAGTAATTTGTACGAATTGTCAATGAGTCAGGCAGTGTTACTCAACTGTTAATAAGATGGCACATAACCGAAGAGTAGTTCTTACAATTGGAGAAAAAGTAGAAATTATCCGCTTATTTGGTAATAATGAAAGATCTACGCGTCATACGCCAGTCAAAATAGACCGCCAATTCACAATAATTACAAACATTTCTTTAGCACTGCCGGATGTTGAGGCATCCAGTAAAGACTAAATATAAAAATGTGCACACTCATCCGGTGACCGGAAATTACTCAAATTCGCATAAAACATTAATTAGCAATATCTCCTTGGACAAAATTGCAAACATTGTGAAACTTGCAGGTATATTCCCTAACTTCTTTTCTACATCCCTTCTAAAATTTGCACACGCAATTCTCAACCGGAAATACGAATAATTCTTGATTACGTTGTAATTCGCGCTAATTTTGGTTACAAAATTGCAAACATTGTGCAAATTTGTGGTAAAATCATGGTTCCGTCACCCCTAGAATGCTTTAAATTTGCAAACTTTTCAAGTGTACGGAACATCCAAAAATTATGGATAACGCTAAAAACACTGTCAGGGGCAAAGTTTTAGGGGTCACGAAATTGCAAACAATGTTTTCGTGCTTTGCAAATTTTGGTGGCATAATTTTAAGTCGCCAATTGAGGTTGCACCTTTTTCAGTATCGTGGAAGTTGGCGGAAATTATCATTATTGTTAGAAGCAATTTTCGCAAATGCCGCAAAATTACAAACTTTGTGCATTTTTTTCTTAAAGTTCTGCTATGGCAAACAAGTCTACATATAAATTTGCAACTTTTTCAGTATCGTGGAAGTTGGCGGAAATTATCATTATTGTTAAGATTTTCGCATGCCAAAATTCAACTTTGTGCATTTTTTCTAAAGTTCTGGAATGGCAAACAAGTCTGCCTATAAATTTGCAACACTATAAAAGTCGGGAAAACGGCATAGATATTATCAATAAGAAGATTTTCGCGGATGACACAAAATTCCAAACTTTGTGCCAATTTTTTCTTCATGTTCTGGAATGGCAACAAGTCTACCTATAAATTTGCCACCCTATAATAATAATAATAATAATAATAATAATAATAATAATAATAATAATAATAATAATAATAATAATAATAAAATAATAATATTCTTTATTTCATGTAAACATTTCTATATACAACACAATATATACATATGTATGGTACATACAAACATTGAAAGAAAAGACGTCAAATAAAAAACAATAATTTTAGTGATTTGTTTCAAAATATTCTTTCAAATCATATGGTTCCAGATTCAACAGAAGTTGTTTCACTTTATTCTTGAAGATACTATGTGTCGTGATAGACTTAAGACTGTTCGGTAATTTATTAAATATTCTGATGCACATATATGAGGGATTTTTTTCTGTGAGTGTTAGTCTGTGTATAGGGAAGTTAATATTAAGTGTTCGTGTATTATAGTTGGGATTCATGTAATTTTCTGTGAAAACCTCCTTGTGCTTATGTAAAAATGTTAGACATTCGAATAAATATAGTGCAGAGACTGTTAAAATTTGTTTTTCTTTGAATAAACCTCTACAGGATTGTCTGAAGGGCATTTTATAGATAGTTCTCAAAACTCTTTTTTGTGCAATGAATATTTTTTGTAGATTAGGTTCTGTTCCCCAGAACATAATTCCGTATCTCAACACTGACTCAAAATTTGCATGGTACAGAATTTTTACAGTTTTTTCATTCATGTATTTTGATGTCATTCTGATTGCATAAATGACCTTGTTCAGTTTTTGATAAACGGAATCGGTCTGCCTATTCCATTTCAGGAAATTATCTATATATACTCCTAAAAATTTTGTGTATTCATTGATTTTTGTTTCATCGCCCTGCCAGCTTATACTCAACGGTTTCTCTTTTCTACACCTGTCGGTACTAAAAATCATCAAATTTGTTTTATTTGCATTCAACAGTAATTTATTTTTATCGAACCAATTCTTCGCTCTTGAGAAAAAAACATCTCCCTGGCTTATAAGGTCATCGCTTTCTTCAGCACCAATTATTAAATTTGTGTCATCTGCGTAATTTACTACAGTTTCCTCTACGTTCTGGGCAATGCTGCATAAATCATTCAAGTAAATTATGAATAAAATCGGCCCTATTACACTCCCCTGTGCAATTCCTGTTGTGTTAATCAATAAATCTGATATTTTTGAAATCCCACCCTTTGTGATTGTTACCCTTTGGGCTCTTGACGATAGGTACGATCGAAACCAGTTGTGTGCTTTTCCTCGGATTCCATAAGTTTGAAGTTTTTCCAACAGATACTCTTGATTCAACGAGTCATATGCCTTCGATAAATCTAGGAAAATGGCTAGTGCTAGGTTGTTATTCTCAATTAAATCTAAAATACTTTTGGTGAACTGGGAAATGGCGGTTTGGGTCGACCTACCCTTCAAATATGCATGCTGGGTATTTGTAAAGAAATTTGTAACATTCAAAAAGTAAGTCAGTCTAGAGCACATCGCTAACTCAAATAATTTTGAGAAGCCTGGTAGCAGATTGATGGGCCTGTAGTTTTCTATTAGCTGAGGATCCCCTCTTTTGAGGAGAGGTTTAATAAGAGCTTGTTTCAATTTTTTGGGAAATACACCTTGTCTGAATGAGCTGTTGATGAGAAATGAGAGAATTTCACAAATTTCTGACACCGCCAACTTAACAATACTCAATGGGATCTCGTCATCTCCACTGCTGTGTTTGTTCCTGAGAGATCTGGCGAGTTCAATGATCTCTTCAGGTGTTGTCGGTCTGAGAAGCATTGACCTGCCATTTCTCACCAGCAAACTCACATCAAATGGGACGTTTTCCAGGTTTTCAAGCATTTCTGAAACTGTTTCATTGAAATATATATTAAATTCATTAGCTATAGTTTCAGGTTCTCCATCAATTTGACATATTGACATATAAGCCGTCGGGAAAGCAGTGCAATGAAATATTGTCAATTAAGACGATTTCCGCAGATGACACAAAATTCCAAACTTCGTGCACTCTTTTCTCAAAGTTCTGGAGGGGCAAACAAGTTGACGTATGAATGAGCAAACCCATAAAACGTCGGCAAAGCAGGGCAATGGAATATTATCAATCAAGGCGATTTTCGCGAAATGTTAATTTTTTTGCAATTTTCGCTCAATAATTGAACCCGATTTGGTGGAATCGGCTTTTATTATCAGAGGATGATTATTCAAAGACCAAATTACCGAAGCCGGTAATTTTTCCTCCTCTTAAGCGAATTGTCAAGTTATATCGTCATTTTCATGATACCCGAAAGTGAAATTAGACGATTCCACCGAATGGTTAAACAGATGAAAAGACTGTATAGTTCCAACACATAGTTTTACTTGATTATTTTCTATGTGAAAATACCACATAGACATAATTGTCTACTACTATTTAGTATTTGTACGTACAGGTTATCATTCAGTAGATATTACGTAATGAAATCATTCAGTCCAATTATTTGATATTACCATTTAGTAAAATCATGTAACATAGCCATAGTTACATAGTCATAGTTACAGAGTTATAATTTCACTGTATCATTTGGTCGGAACGTCTGAATTATTGTATGATTTACCATATGGTAATGTAAAATTTGGATTTTTTTTGAGTGACACTCTTTTGACATGTTTCGTACACTTTTGTTCAGTTTATACCCATGAAGTCAAGTCTAGAACACTTAAATCAAGTCTTCATAACATTTTTTGCAAATCTTGACCTTTTTTTCAATAAAACAATAGAGTTTACATTACTTCGAATTCTTTCACATTTAAGGAGATTTATTCCATAATTCTCTGAAAAACAGATAATAGGCGAGATCACAAACTCACAAGTTTGCTTCATATGTGCTTGAAGTTGAAATATAGTGATAAAATATTATGTATGCATAGTTTTTCCTAGAGGAATATTCTATTGCCTGGCTTTCCTACATTTCATAGGGTTGCAAATTCATACGTAGACTTGTTTGCCATAGCAGAACTTTAAGAAAAAATGCACAAAGTTTGTAATTTTGTGGCACTTGCGAAAATTGCTTCTAACAATAATGTTCATTTCCGCCATCTTCCGGGATACTGAAAAAGGTGCAAACTCAATTGGTGACTTAAAATTATGCCACCAAAGTTTGCAAAGCACGAAAACATTGTTTGCAATTTCGTGACCCCTACAACTTTGCCCCTGAGACTGTTTTTAGCGTTATTCATAATTTTTTTATATTCCATACACATGACAAGTTTGCAAATTTAAAGCATTTTGGGGTGACGGAACCATGATTTCACCGCAAATTTGCACAATGTTTGCAATTTTTTAACCAGAATTAGCGCTCATCACAACGTAATCAAGGATTATTCGTATTTCCGGTTGAAAATTGCGTGTGCAAATTTTACAAGGGATGTAGAAAAGAAGTTAGCGAATATACCTTCAAATTGCACAATGTTCGCAATTTTGACCAAGGAGATATTGCTAATTAACGTTTTATGCGAATTTGAGTAATTTCCGGTCACTGGATGAGTGTGCAAATTTTTATATTTAGTCTTAACTGGATGCCTCAACATACGGCAGTGCTAAATAAATGTTTGTAATTCATGTGAATTGACGGTCTATTTTGACTGGCCTATCAGGTTGCTGGAATATTCAATGAAAGGCATCATGATCGAGCACCAATTTATCACGATACAATTGCCAAAATCAACAGATTGTTCGCAAGGATTGAAGCGGTTTTCAAGACAAGACCAAGGAGGTACAATTTAAAACAAAGACACTATCCAGACGACAAACGTATCTTAGCAGAATTTCGAAACAATCCAAATACTAGTATAAGGGCAGTTGCGAGGATACTGAATTTAACGAAAAACAGAGAATGGAGGTGTTTGAAACGCAATAGGATTAGGGCATTCAAACCAAAATTTCTACATACTCTCTTAAATGGTTATTTTAAACGGCGGTTTGAATTTTGCTTATGGTTGCAAGGTAACCATCTTAAAGACAGACTTTTTCTAAGGAACATGATGTTTACTGACGAGGCAACGCTTACGACAAACGGTGTGGTTGTAGGTTTGGGCAGCCAAAAATCCGAATTGGGTAATCAATTGTAATAATCAATACACTGGAAAAGTTAACTCGTAGTGTGGCATATTTAACGAACAAATTGTTGGCCCTTTTTTCCTGGATAACCTGAACGGACAACATTTACTACATTTTCTTCAAAATGATTTTTATGATTTTCTCATGGAATTGCCTTTAGCATAGGGACAAAACTCAATTAGATGGTGCCCCCGCACATAATTCTCTGATAGTTAGGAATTTTTTAAATGCAACTTTCCCTATGAAGTGGATAGACAGAAATTCTCCTTTAGAACCATGCTTCCCAGATCGCCGGATATTACCCCTTGTGACTTTTTTCTGTAGGGGCACTTGAAAAATAAAGTGATACTACTCGGCCGCGTAATAGAGAGGAAATTTGCATCAGAATTAGGCAAGCATGTCAGGAAATTACTTCTCAAACTTTAATAAAAGCGAATGTACGTTTAAGACGAATTGTTGAAAAGTGTATTGTTTTAGAGGGTAGTTATGTTGAAAAAACAAGAATCTGAAATAATGTTATTCGAAATTTTGTTACCACAGTTACAAATAAAAACTTATTAAAAAAAGACTTAAAATATATATTTTTCTCTGCTAAAATCAGCTCTTGAGATTTTAAAAATGTGAATTGAGGGGTTTTTGGGAATGCAAAAATTTTTTTTGTCATTTTATCAACGTAAAAACCTTCAGAAAGGAATTCAGATATCTCTCTCATTTCTATCTGATTGATATATTTCATTGAAATACTCATTTAATCATATTCTGATCGAATGAGAGTTAATTTCAGTGACAGACATCCGTTATTAATTTTATCTCAAATTCCAGTCATATCTCCTTTGGAATTTCAAGTAGGATTTTGAATATTCTCGAAATTGACATACTATTCTAATCGGAATGTTTACGGACGAGGCGGAATATAATACGGTTGTCTGTGTCGTTGATAATGATCTGTCTGATCACCGTACTGTATTGTTGGAGATTCCCGAACAAAAAATAGAAAAAGGCAAAAAACCCTTTCAAATAAGAAGAAGTTTCAACGAGCAAGCCATTCTTAATTTCAATAATGCTCTCTCAAAAGATGTTTGGGATGATGTGTTTAAACACGCAACCCTCGAGCCATCTTTCAGTGCGTTCATGGATATTTTTTTATTTCATTTCAATTTACATTTCCCACTAAAAAAATATTTTGATAAAAATAAGGATAGCAACAAAAAATGGATTACGGATGAAATTAAGAAATCCAGTATAAAATTGAAGGATTTACACCATCTTAAAAAATATAACCCTCAATTAACGAGTCAGTACAAAAAAGCTAAAAAAGATCATGAAGTTTTAATTAGAGATTCGAAAAAAACGTACTACCAAAATAGAATCGCAAATTCCAGCAACGTCAACAAAACGGCTTGGAACGTAATATCTGAACTCAGTAACACGAAAAAGAGAATGCAAGAACCTATAATTATAAAAAAAGGTGATATGACCTTTGATAACCCTACCGAGGTATCACATTTATTCAATGAATTTTTTATAAATGCCCCGCTACATAGTCTAGACAACGGTGTTGCAATCAGTGAAAAATGTAACATTTCTGACGAGCTCAAGATAGATATGAATGAGTACTCATTTTTTCTTGATCCCTTCACCCCCCTCGAACTGAAAACAATCTTAGAATCTAAGCTTAAAAATAAACATTCCTCAGGACAGGACGAAATCCCGCTTTTTATAATGAAGGCTTGTTTAGATAATATTATTGAACCTCTCACCTACCTGGTAAATCTGTCCTTTCTGAACGGTGAGTTTCCACAATGTCTGAAAGTTGGAAAAATTATTCCCATTTTCAAAAAGGCATGTTCTACCGACATGAATAACTATCTATTTATTTATTTATTTATTTATTTAATGGTCATGAAAGATACAGACAGACAAAAGTCCACTAAAGTACCTACATTATACATTTAATTTTACTTATACTTAAACTTATATACTAATACTAATTTCAGACAGCAATTGAAACAAAGTAACAAAGATAAAGTGTTTTTTTGTTAGTTGTTTGCTTTTACTAATTTAAGCAGAAATTATTTGATACATGAGTCGTTTCAAAGTGGTCTTTAATTTTTGGTGGGATTTGGAGAAAATATCGATTTGATCAGTGTACCTGTTAGCATTTCGAACAATTCTACATAGAGGAGAGTTTTGAGACGAATTAGTTCTCCGAAATGGTATGCGGAACAGGTGGCTAGTTCTAAGTGGCCGAATGGGAACGTTGATTTGAATTTGATTCAGTATATTAGCATTATCTACGGAATTTGAGATGATTTTGTGTAAAAATAAAATATCAGAGATCACTCTTCTACTCGATAGTGATATAATATTGAAATGTTTTCTCGCATTTTCAATGTCGCCGTTGTAATTGAAATTTTGTTTAAAACTAATATATTTGACAAATTTGTTCTGAATGTTTTCCAGGCGGTTTATATACGTTTTGTATTGAGGACTCCATATAATAGAAGCGAAATTTAGCTTACTGTACACAAATGCATTATAGACACAAATTGAAGACTTGATGTTTTCGAAATGTTTACATGTTCTCATTACATAGCCTAACATTCTTGAGGCGGAGTTTGCTATTGATTCGACATGTAGATCAAAAATTAGTTTGGAATCGAATATAATTCCTAGGTCCCTAATCTCACTAACCCTGGTTATTTGACCATTCCCTATAGAATAATCGAAGTGTACCGGATTTATATTCCTTGTGAATGTGATGCAATGGCATTTTTGAAAATTCAAATATAAGTTAGACGAGTCACAATATTCATTCAATTACTGTAACTTCCAGTCTTTCAAAAGTATTTGAGTACGCATTTCTCAACCGTCTCTTGAAATTTTTGTATAAATGCAATATCTTTACCGAAAACCAACATGGCTTCTTATCCGGCCGTTCTACTAATTCAGCAATTATTGCTTTTTTTTTAAAACGTCACAGAGTTTATGGAGGCAGGCGAGTGCCCTGCTGGGATTTTCTGTGATCTCAGCAAGGCATTTGACTCGGTCAATCATAATCAGTTAACATCGAAATTGTATAATTATGGAGTACGAGGTGTTACATTAGAATGGATTTCATCTTTTCTAAATCATCGTTCTCAGTACGTATGTGTTCCTGATATCCAATCTGAGAGTGTTGGCTTCGTCAATTCGGAGAGTAAACCCATTAATATTGGTGTCCCCCAAGGATCTATCCTCGGACCTATTCTATTTATACTTTACTCCAATGATCTAGATAAATTCTTGAAAGGTGTTCATGTAACAATGTATGCAGACGACACGTCTTTGATTATCTCGCACAAAAATGATTTACGTATCCTTGAAGATACAGAAAATGTTCTAGAAATGATGCAAGACTGGTGCAGTACCAATCGCCTGAATATGAACGCCCAGAAAACCCAAATTTTAAGATTTCATAACTATCAAAGGAAGTGTGATCCTCTAAGAATTAAGATAAGTGATGATGTATTCATTGATAGTTCGGAGGAATCCAATTTTCTGGGACTCCTTATTGACGGAAACTTAAGTTGGAAGGGTCATTGTACAAACCTAATGAAAAGACTGAACTCTATATGTTTCATGTTCAGGAATCTCAAACATATACTTGAAATTCCCCAACTAGTGGCCCTATACCTTGCACAGGTTGTGTCACGAATTAGGTATGGAATATGTTTGTGGGGCAACTCCACCTTGGCAAAAAATGTCTTTTCGACACAAAAAAGAATTATTAGAATAATAGCGGGAGTTCCAAGTACTCATTCTTGCAGGGACCTCTTCAAACATTTGAATACCTTGACCCTCATGTCAGTCTATATTTATGAACTGTCCGTATTTATTTTTAAAATAGACAAAAGTTTGTTCTAACGGGCGACTTCCACTCCGTGAACACACGCCAAAAGAAAAAATACCATATTCCCTCTACAAAATACAAGGTCTCAAGTAATTCACCCACAATAATGGGTTTGTATGTTTTCAACCATTTACCTGAAAGTTTAAGAGAAGTTAAATATATTAAAAAATTCAGTAGCTCCTTGAGAAAATTCTTGACTGAAAAATGTTTCTATTCGCTGGAAGAATATTTCAATAGTTAGCTAGATCTTATCAAAATGTGTACATTGAGCATAGGTGTTTATGTGTGTGTGTTAATTACCGCTGACAATACTCTACTTTTAACTGTATATTATATATTCACTATTTATACAGTGCTAGTCAAAAGTCCCCTCCCCCCCTCGTATCTTTTGAACGGGTATACTTATAATAATGAAATTTGGAGGGTGGAAATAAACGGATGTAGGCTTCTCAACTGGTCATAACAGGTGACGCAATAGTCATAAATGACGTCACAAGGCCACTGTGACCAATAATTTTAAATGGGACCCTATGGCAAGTGACAGCTCGTTTGAAAGGTATTAAAAATACCTATTCAGTCATACCAATTTTGTTTGGGTTTCGGCTGATTTTGATTGATAAATTGAAGAAATACGAAAATTATAGTTTCGCATTTAATTAATAAAGATTTTAAAGTACGCCTCTGGTTAATTGTCAAAAAGGTTGACGTTTTGAATTCTCTACTTGTCAAAAGTGTTTATACCTTGAAAATTTACCTAAGCTATTGTTTAACGAGACGTTTAAGTGTTTACATAGGCAAAATGGTACGTACTGTAGCCGACAAAGTAGCAGCTATCTTAATAATTGGTGAATGTAGAAACAATTTCCATGCAGCGGAACGACTGTTTAATGAGAGGTACCCCGATCGCCCTATATCGAGGGTTTATTTGAGGGAGCTTCTTCGGAAGTTTGAAGCATCAGGTAGTGTTCAAGATGCCAAACGATCTGGTCGACCAACAATTAGTGATGACAAAAAAATTGACATAATTGGAGAAATGGTAGTAAACCCTACTTCTTCCACAGCGCAAGTTGCGTCTATCTGTGAAGTCAGTCAAAGGACAGTACATAGGGTGTTGGCTAAAAACAAATTTCATCCATACAAATTAAAAATGGTGCACCAACTTTCAGATGATGACCCCGACCGAAGACTAGAATTATGTGAAACTATGTCCAATAAAATGAACCAACAACCAGGCTACATACAGACAATTCGTTTTAGTGACGAAAGTACTTTCTTTCTCAATGGAAATGTTAACACTCAAAATGTGAGGTATTGGAGTGACACAAATCCTCACATCTTTCGTGAAAAACATACTCAATTTCCAGAAAAAGTAAATGTTTGGGCAGGTATTTTGGGAAACCACATAGTTGGGCCTCTTTTTCTCAATGCTAACTTAACCGGTGAATTGTATCTGGAGATGTTACAAAATGATATTAAGGCGTTAATTCTTGAAATTCTAGAAGATAATCCAGATGAATTCGACAACTTAGAAATAACGTTTCAACAAGATGGTGCTCCTGCACACTATTACGGTGCAGTAAGACGTTACCTAGATGAAGAATATCGTGGTAGATGGATTGGACGACGAGGTTCGATCGAATGGCCAGCTCGGTCACCGGACCTTACACCATTAGATTTTTTTCTATGGGGGTACTTGAAATCTAAGGTTTACGCTACAGCACTCGAAGTATTGCCATTCTGAAACAACGAATTGTTGAAGAATGTAGGGCAATTTCCGCTGACACACTGGGACGAGTACGACAAGAGTTTAGCAATAGGATGCATCACTGCCAGGAAGTAGATGGAGCACATTTTGAACACTTATTATAAGAACTGGTTCTTAAATCTTTATTAATTAAATGCGAAACTATAATTTTCGTATTTCTTCAATTTATCAATCAAAATCAGCCGAAACCCAAACAAAATTGGTATGACTGAATAGGTATTTTCAATACCTTTCAAACGAGCTGTCACTTGCCATAGGGTCCCATTTAAAATTATTGGTCACAGTGGCCTTGTGACGTCATTTATGACTATTGCGTCACCTGTTATGACCAGTTGAGAAGCCTACATCCGTTTATTTCCACCCTATAAATTTCATTATTATAAGTATACCCGTTCAAAAGATACGAGGGGGGGAGGGGACTTTTGCTAGCACTGTATACATTGTATACTGACTATTCCTATACATTTTATATGTCTTATTGGAAAATAAAAATTATTTATTTATTTATTTATTTATTTAATATTTATACAGCCAATAGATCATTACAATGATATGTCAACAAAAAAAAAGAAAACAGGTTTATATATATATATATATATATATATATATATATATATTTATTTGGAGGGCTTGAATAGGAGATACAAAACTACTTTTTCATGAAAAAATCACAGCTAAAAGTTTTAAAATGGCGGCTGAGCGCCATCTTCAATAGTTTTTTTGAATTGATCACCCCGTATATTATTTCATTTTCGAAATCTGCTCATAATTCTCAACAGTTTTCTCTGATACACTCTACTCCTGAATTCAATTGTTTTCGAAATATCATCGTTTGAAAAGTGACATTTTGGTCATTTCAAACCCAACCAAAAACACTAATGTTGCTCACAATCAAGTCTGCATTGAAAAAAATCGTTGTCGCGGTAACATCTTGTTCACTGTCAAACTAAACTGCTAACTGTCAAATAATAATAATATACTTTAATCAACAATAAGTTATCAAAACCATCACAATGATGTCCATAACAAATTGCCGAGAGCGTCAGTAAATGAAAGTATACACAGTTAGCATACAAGACAAGAAATATAACATAAATTATGAATAAAACACGAATACCGACGCACCACAGATATATAAATGTATACAACTAGACATACAGTGGTCCCAACAACCTCTTAAGGAAATAATTCGTCAAGTGTGTAAAAGTTCTTTGGGGTCAAGAAGTCTTTGAGCCTATTTTTGAAAAAGAGAATATTTGGCGAACTTTGCACTTCTTCAGGTAAATTATTATAGATTCTGCAGCCATTGTAGTACAAGTTTCTTTGGTAAAACGTGGCTGAGTGCTTTGTCGGAAGATTTCCCGAGAATCCTATTTCGAGGTCATATTTGCGCAAACTTTCAAATAAGCCCCAAGCAACTGGTACGCTGAAAGATGCTCCAAGATCAGGAAGACCGCCTCTTTCAGGAGAAAAAAAGGTAGACATTTCTGTTGAAATGGTAATCAATCCGACTCAGTCGTCGTCTGCAGTTGCTGAATCCTGTGGAGTAGGTCCAAAAAGTGTCCAAAGAATCCTAAAATAAGAAAAGTTTCTTCCCTATAAAATGAAAATCCTGTATGCTCTCACGGAGGATGATCCAGACCGGATGGTTGAATTTTGTGAGTGGTTAACAAGAACAATTGAAGGAGAACAGGACTTCCTAGAACGTGTATGTTTCGCAGATGAATGTACGTTTTTTCTCAATGGAAAAGTCAAAAAACATTAGAGAGGAACATACCCAGTTTCCTAAAAAGGGGAATGATTGGGCGGGGACTTTGGGCAATCGCATTGTTGGACCGATTTGCATCAGAGGCAATCTTACAGGAGTTCTTTACAGAAATATTTTAGAAACTGAAATTGAACGTCGAATAAGACAAATTCTATTGAATAATCAGGAAGAGTTTTAAAATTGTGAAATCAAATTTCAGGAGGATGGGGCACCTACCCATTTCGATCACATGGCTAGAGATTTCCTCGATACAAACTTTCCTGGGCGATGGATAGGTCGCAGGGGAAGTACAGAATGGCCAACAAGATCTTCGGATCTACACCTCTAGATTTTTTCCTCTGGGGTATCCGAAGTCAGAATCTACGCTACTGAATGCCAAACAGTAGAAGAGTTGGAACGCAGCTAATAGATACATGTGAAGAAATAGATGAACAGAGAAGCTATTTATAATAGGGCACTTCATTGTCAAGATTTAGGAGGGGGGCCACATTGAACACTTGATGAAATAATTGTTGGGGTTAAATAAAAGTGTTATTCAAAAATAAATTATAATTTTTCAGCTAACTAATTTGTTTTGATTGGGAATTTACAGAACACATTCGTAGACTTCGAGATTTTCCGATAAACCGTACTGTTTATCCTTAATTAACTCTCTTTACGCCTATTATAAGTCGAATTCATTAAGAGATTTAACTACAAATTAATAACAACGTTTAGTTAGCAAAATGTTTTACCGGAAGTGACAAAAATCCATACTTCATTTTAAACCGGAATGTCACTTTTCAAACGTTAATATTTCAAAAACAATTGAATTTAGGAGTAAAGTGTATTGGATAAAACTGTTGAGAATTATGAGCAGATTTCAAAAATAAAATAATATACGGGGTGTTATATTTAAAAAAATTATTGAAGATGGCGCTCAGCCGCCATTTTGACACTTTTAGCTGTGATTTTTCCATGAAGGAGTAGGTTTTCATCTCCTATTTGAGCCCTCCAAATTTCGTTGCGATATACAAGGTGGTTCAAAAATTAGTAGGGGGGGAACGGACTTTGGACGAGCACTGTACATATACATATAAGTTTAAAATAGTATACATAATATTCAGTTTCAAGTATAAAATGGTATTAATAAATCCCACACATATATCTAGCAATACATATAGGTTTATTAAGTACAAAATTACGTGTTGAGTTTTAAGAATGTTTCAATATGATTGAAAAACTCATCCCCCGAATAAAAACCCTCAGTGGATATAAAGTCTTCAACTTGAATGTGTTCATGTTTGAGATTGAGAAATTCAGATTCCATATAGATTTGCGACATTTCGAAACGTTTAGTTTTATGCGTTTTTATTCTTAGTAAGTAGATCTGTTTTTCGCTAGATATCCATGCGAATCAGCATTAGTTTCCAAATTCATTTCATTTTTCTTTATATAAATGATTAGACTGTAGAAACTAGGAACATTTTGAATTTTAATTAAGGCGATATCTCGATCGCGGTTGCGTATCTACGTCCTCGCTAGCTCAATTGGAAGAGCACTTGGTAATCATTCACCTGAAGACGATAACGTCGAAACGTCGTGAAAACCTTTTGAATCCATTAAGACGATGGACGTCCGGAACGAGATATCAAAAATTGGAAGACACTTGGTAATCATTCACCTGAAGACGATAACGTCTCAATACTGGGTGCGTTATATCGACAATTTAGTGCAAATCCAAAATATAACCAAAATGTTTTTTTGAGTCCGAACTAAGATCCCTGAGATGAGCTCAATCAATCAAATATACTTCATTGTCTGAAGATGATAAATCTCATTGACAAAGTCATTTATAAATAAAAGAATGAAAACTATAACTATTAGGTACAAATACATATGATAAATAAATTGGTACAAAATAAATAATGAATAAAATATACACAATAGGCCCACACGTAAATCAGATAAAATTTGGTACATTTTTACCGTGCTGGTTAATAATAAACAAGCTTAAAAGATAAAATATTTGTACAAAATTAATATTAGAATTACCTATCATAATTGGAAGCAGCTTCGTATTATATCAATGGTGCTAATTAATAAAACATATTAAAATATATTACAATTGACTCCTGAATAATTGGAGATAGGACGACAAAGTTGAATTTCACAATACTGAAAGTTCGCCCAGTAGAAGTCATCTAATAAGTAGAAAGCATTCGCCTGAAGAAGATTTTTTACAGAAATTTTGAATTTTCTTGCATCAGCTATGATTTTAATCTCGTTGGGTAGGTGATTATACAGTGCGGTCCATAGGAATGGAATAAATTCATTTTCAGCTTTATTATGTATTTGTTTAAAAAAACCTGAAACAAGTCGATTTCTACTGTCAATTTACAGTATAAAAATATCACCCCCTTCTTGCACGCCCTCTGGATTATGAGCATCCCCTCAAAAATTTTAAATGAGAAGGGGGGTCGTGTGGTACCTTGTTCGAAAGTGATTTTCATTTCCTGTTCAGCAAAGTTTTTCGAATCTGATGCAATCATAACTGAGAAAATTTATTTTGAAAATTTAAATTTTGTATACTTTACGTAGAATGAAGGAAATAATGTCAAATAATGTTAAGGAAGTATTTTT
>JAFIRS010003941.1:0-107414 GCA_018342105.1 Gonioctena quinquepunctata | reverse complement strand
TTTATGTTTTGAAGCCATATCTGGACTACTATGGAAGCCAGTTATCCCAGGGAAAGTTTGCAGTCCCAAGTCAGTCTAGATTCACAAGTGTAAGACTTTAGAGCTTTTAGTGCTGCTTGGCTATCTGATATGATATACATTTTTACCCTATTCTTCTGCTTGAAAAAATGTTGGGTCTTTGCTTTTGGGTTTTGAGAGTCTGAAACTAGGACCCGTTACTCCCACTCCAGCCCTTTCCTCCACCTTTCCTCCATTTTGGAACAATCAATATACCATACTGATACATTACTTTCTAGTTGAGGTCTGTTCGTTGTAAATATAATTCATAATTCACTTCAAAGTCGTGCCTAGCGGGCATATAATATGATGGCTTGTTGCTAGATTCTAGGGGAATATTTTCCAGAATCTTCAGATGTCCATTCAGATTTCCAGCATTCAATTTTGATGCCTGGTACAGTCTGAAGATACTCATTGCCGCTTCTTCCATTGCATACAACTGAATATTGTTCCTGTGATTCCCAGACAGCTCGATTTGTGCTGAATACTGTTAGATTTTTGGCCACCATACTAATGAGGCATATGTTTGATAATCGTTTCATATGACCAGTATATCATTTTCGGCTTTGAACTCCATGTCTTGCCAAGAACTCTGCCGCACGTCTAGGTTGCCTTGGAAAGAATGTTATTGGTATGACTGTTCCATGTTAGTCTTCGGTCGATTATAACACCCCGGCATTTGACTTCCTTGGAAGAAGTTAGCTGGGTTCTATTCAGGCTTGGGGCTTTTAGTTCTAACTTGGCCTTTTTGTGAATGGAACCAGCACTGTTTTGCTAGGATTTACTTCCAGTTCCTCCTTTGCGCACTAGCTTCTGATTATATTTAGGACTGCTTGCATGCGATTGGATATTATCCCGTCATAGTTGCCCCTAATACTATCGATTAGGTCATCAGCATAACCCTAATGCATCTACAACGATTCTGCTTTTCAGCCGTGTTTATATTCCCTCCTCTAGTGATATTATGATGGAGTCATGTGAGATTTTATCGAAAGCGCCCTCTATTCTTTATACCTAATTCAACCTCTTGTTGTGATGTTTAGACTTTTCTCAATCAATATTCCTTGTACAATCGATCATGTTAGTCAAAATGGGACATATTTCATTGAATAATACATATTTTGTGTAAACCTCAAATTCTACAATCAAAAATTGTTGCAAATCTTCCTGAACGCCACCTAACTGGTGCATTTTCGTTTGATTCAACTTCAAAATTGCGTAAAGTTACCAAAAGGTTAACATTCACATCCAAAACATTTCTGAATATACGAAAGTCCACACATCTTTCAACCAAAAGCACACGACTATGTACTCACTTGGATTTGTATCTCTATGTTGATTCATTTCGAAAAATGGTATGTATATAATTTAACTTTGAAAACACAAAAATCGAAACAATTTCAGACAAATGGATGGCATTCTATCCTGGCATATAAAGCTTGTTTTTTTTTCATAAATTAGTATTCTAGAAATAAAATGACAAATGCATTATGTTTGTCGAAGGAAATGAGAGTGTTGTCAAATGGTATCTTATTAACACGAACGAAAGAACTTAATAATTGTGGTAGGGAAGTATATACGAAGAGCACCTTGCACTTAACATTCACTCTTGAGTGAAGTAACATACGAAAACAAAGATCATTACTACTGAAGCCACGCTACTACAACAGGAAACACTTAGTTGACAGACAGTTGTACCAACAATATAATTAAATAAAAATCCGAGTTCACAATACATGGTAAGAAGAATTGCCTAGTATTGGGTACAACCTACAAACAAGTAACATTCACTTATATTCAACCAGAACAAGAACATCATGGAAGAGGAAAAAGCGGGGCATACAAAAATTATGAATTAATTGAAAAGCATCAATACCAGTTCCCTTTGTGCGTACATCTAAGAAACAACTTTTCGTATAACTATGAAACTGAAAGATTGAGACTTTTCAATCTCTCAACAGCCGCCAACTACTTTCTATTACTCGATATATATATATTATATATATATATATATATATATATATATATATATATATATATATATATATTATATTTGTTTGGTTTTTCTTGGGATTTAGATTCCATATTCAATTAAAAAAAATTCTCCTCTACATATACATTTAATTTGCAAAACGTTTCGCTCCTGGCCTGGAGCTTTATCAATTGTATAAACATTAAGTACTGAAAATGGGAATTTTGGTTAGTTTCTGTTCTGTTTACAATTAACTTTGCAAGTACGTACCATAACCTATATGTGGCAATCCGAGTACAGAGGACTGCTTGTATCACACGTTATTTCAAAAACATTTTGTTTGTATGGGTGCCTTGGGCTTTTTTTCCCATGTACGTGATTTCTAGACCTTAGGTGTTGTTTTTAATTTCGTTGGTCTACGTGATTCGTTCGATTTGAGAATATCGGAGTGTGGTTTGATTGATTGGTCGAGCCGAGCCTGGTGGATGTGACGTGTTTGTATTGTTTTAGTGTGTGTTTTGACTAGGGTGATCTTTATTTGCGCATGGGTATTAATGATGTTTCTGTGGTTCATAGTATCGTGGGGGAGCGAGGGGTAGTTATTTTTGGGCGTATGGTGTATGTTTGTTATATAACTGTGTGGTATATTTGGCTGAGATTATTTATATCTCGTCTATCATTCACTGCATTTTTGTTCTTCTTTATGTATATCATTTATTTAATAGCTCTTTTTTCTTGATTTGATGTGATGTGGTTTAAGCTATCTGATACCAAAGTGACTAAGTTCCTCTGCTGCCTTTACCTATCACCTAATGAACCTTCATATAACAACCTCTTTGAGTTTTTATCACTCAAACTGGACTACATTCAGGAGAACCATCCAACAGCTGAAACCATAATCATGGGGGACTTTAATGTACATAATGCTGCCTGGCTCAAATTCTCTAACAAAACAGATGATGCAGGTCGTCAAGCTGAGGCCTTCGCCATCACCATGGTCTAGAACAACTGGTCGAACTACAACCGCATCCCTGATGTCAACAACCAGTCTGCCAATACACTAGATCTTTTCCTCACCACCAATCCTGACCCGTATAGAATAGAAGTTTGTGCCCCACTTGGAAACTCTGATCACACCCTCATCTCCACAATATGCTCTTTCCATTTACCATCGAGCAGCACAATACCACCCCGTCTCATGTGGCATTACAATTCGGCCGACTGGGAAGGTCTTCGTATGTTTTTCTCAGCGTTTCCATGGAAGAGAGTTTGTTTCTCTTCAGTAGATCCAACACGATGTGCTGAGACAATTTCTGAAATCATCATGTTGGGGATGCAAACTTACATACCGAATACCGAAAGAAGAACATCATCCGATAAGACCTGGTTTAACAGAAACTGCTCTAGAGCTGTGGCTTCCAAACAGGCAGCATACCATCGATGGCAAAAAAATCCGGAACCTGAGACCAGAGCAGCATATGTTGAGGCTAGAGGCATATGCAAAGAGACAATAGAATGTTCAAAAGATGCTCATAATGCCAAAATAAGATCAAAACTTGTTGAATGTCCCAAGGATCCCGTTCATTTTGGTCTTTCGCCAAAGCTGTGGGAAGAAACTTCACTTCCAGCTCTTTTCCTCCCCTAACCAAAGAAGATGGAACACTAGCAACGACTGCCCAGGAAAAAGCCAATATCTTTGCGCATCTATTTGCTGGAAATTCCACTCTGGATTCTTCGGGAAAACAACCCCCGAACATTACACCTATTGACAGTCACATGCCCGAGATCACCTTTCGCCAACGTACTATCAGAAAGATTTTGCTGGGTCTCAACACCAACAAAGCCTATGGATCTGACGGAATCCCGCCGATTGTTCTCAAGAAATGTGCCCCCGAACTAACACCTGTTCTTTGCAAGTTGTTCAACCACTCTTACAATTTGGGAGTATTTCCGTCCAATTGGAAAATTGCAAGAGTACAGCCAGTCCCTAAAAAAGGAAAAAAGACCCTTCCTAGCAACTACAGACCTATCGCACTGCTATCTATTATTTCAAAGGTCATGGAAAAAGCCATCAACATCGAGCTCATGAAATATCTGGAAGACTCAGGAATTATCAATGATAGGCAATATGGCTTCCGCCATCAGAGATCAACTGGTGACCTGCTCGCATACGTCTCACATATATGGCAGCTATCTATTGAAAAGTATGGAGAAACTTTAGCTGTGGCATTAGATATCTCCAAGGCGTTCGATCGAGTTTGGCACCAGGGACTCCTCGCCAAGCTTCCATCTTATGGCTTGCCCCCTCAGCTGTGTTCTCTGCTTGCTAGTTTCCTCTCGAACAGGTCTCTCCATGTAGTGGTCGATGGAGTTTCATCTGACACTCTACTCATAAATGCTGGTGTTCCGCAAGGATCCATTCTAGCACCAACACTATTTTTACTTCACATCAACGACCTGTTGAAAGCAACTTCATGTCCTGTACACAGCTTTGCCGATGATAGTACCCTCCATACCGCTTTCTCTTCCAGGGCCCCTATATCAGCCCGTGAAACCAGAAATGAACGAGGAAAAAATGTTAACAATATAAATATGGACTTAGCAACAATTCTCGAATGGGGATCCAATAACTTGGTAGAATTCAATGCAAACAAAACACAAGCATGTCTTTTCTCTAGAAAAGCCGATCTCACTGTGCCTAACATAACTTTGTCAGGAGTAACCATACCACTGAAGTCATCCATATCGATGCTTGGTATTACTATCAGCAATAACCTTCCTGGGAAAATCACGTGAGGTCCATTGCCAAAAGTGCATCCCAAAAACTTGGTTTTTTGTTTCGTGCCAAGAGCTATTTCACCTCCAGTCAGCTGCTTATGATCTATAAGGCACAGATCCGACCTGTCCTGGAATACTGTTCCCATATTTGGAGTGCGGCACCTAAACATATCCTGAAGCTATTGGATTCTGTCCAAAAAAGGGCAATTCGTCTCGTCGGTGATGCCTCGCTTACAAACTCGCTCACTTGTCTGGAACACCGTAGAAAAGTTGGCGATTTGTCTCTATTTTATAGATATTTTCATGGGCGATGCTCTTCTGAAATATCAACAATCGTTCCTCCTTTGGCAGTCTCTTCGAGATTAACCCGTCAAGTTCAGTCTTCACACCCATTCGTGGTCACTTTGGAGACCTGCAGAACATCACTTTCCAAAGACTCATTCATCCAACGAACTGCGAGGCTTTGGAACTCATTGCCTAGGAGGTGTTCCCGAGGCATACAAACCCCCAGAAATTTATAAAAGAACACCAACTCCTACCTTTTTCCCTTGGTTCCCACGATGTTCTCTGAACATTACAGGATATCCCTTTTCGTGGGAACCAGAACATATAAAAAAAAAAAAAAAAATCGTTAAGACTTTGGTTTCTGGAAAATTGGGGTTGTGGTTGTCTTGTATTATGTGTTTGTTGAGCGCTGTACTTGATTTTTTCAGATATTTATGGCCATTGATTCTATTGCACAATAATTGTGATGTCATATATATATATATATATATATATATATATATATATATATATCCGTCCGTCAGTCATAAAGTTGGCTACATATGGGAAAAAATTCGAATATATATATATATATATTCGAAAAATTCCTGAAACTGAAAATTGACTTTTGCTGGAGTTCAGGTGGATGTGTTCTGTAATTTCCAAATATTTAGATTGTAGTTTTCCCTATATTTGTAACAACCAGAATACATTTCAATGAAAGTATGTGTACGTTTCTTGAGTTGAGATAACAAGGGAAATAGTGAGGAAGAAAGTAGGTAGGTACACACATAATTTTCCAGTATGCTCGAGAAAGCGAGATATTCGTGCAATCACCTCATTGACAATCATGTATTATGAAAGCCACTCTGGAAATATAGTACGAACAAGTAAACACTATTCCAGAATTTCTCGTCGAAAACACATTAAACTCCTGTTCGGTTTCTCAGAGTGGAATAATATTGCCACCGTCTCACGAGGAATGTCATTTTTCACGAAATATGTTTGCTCAACTTGGGAAGAATGTTATTCGGTATACGAAAAACGTGAAAGCTAGTAATGGCTTTGGAAAACAGCAGTCTGGAGAGTTATGGCATGAATCATATCGAGGGGATGGTTAACCATAAGCGTGGACTAGGGAATTTATGTTATTCTTCTTCATTAAAGAAGTTCGACTTTTTGTGAAATTTTATAAATGTCATGTTTCGTATACAAACCGGAAAGTTGTTATTTTCTATTAGATTTTACAATAAAAAGCTTAATTTTTATTGAAAAAATAATTCCCTCCAAGGTACTGATTTTGGTCCAGTTCTTTTCAACTTGTATATAAATGATCTTTTTGATCTTTGCGGAGAAGTGGCAAGTTTCGCAGACGATACATTTTTTTACAAAGCACCTGACTGCCGCCTCATCAACACTGATCAATAACCTGCAAAAAATTCAAAATCGAGGATGTATCAATCTGATAGGCTTGAACAAGAAACGGCATGGATGAATGTACGCTTAAACGATATTTTTAAGGTAGTTCAAAAATAAATCGTCCCTGGTACATATTCAACATTTTTATAATACAAAATATAGAAACAAGGTCGTAATACCCAGAACAGAAATAACAAAATGTTATACCTTTTTGGGGCCGAAACTTCTCAATGAGCTGCCGTTGGAATTCAGAAGGATCAAGTATATCCAAATGTTTGAGAATGAAATTAAAACTTGGCTCTTCACCATTTCCTTGAGCACACTACAAAACTTCATATCCACAAACAGAACATGTTATAGTATAGCTCCAACCAATTCAACATCATAGTTCTAGTTATAAGACTAGAAATTAATTAATTATATGTGAATATATTTATATATACCTCAATATTCATTGAGTCCTTATTTCTATTATTATATATCTTTGAAGGAAAGAATTCTCCAGTCAACGATTATACCTTTTTTTGGGAGATATAAATATAAATATATTACAGCATGATAATAAAGATGTTGAAGATTACCTAAATGCTTTGTCAGCTGAAGGATTCAGATCAATGATAAATAAACCTACGCGAATAACTACTGTCTCGAGTGCCTGTCTGGACCATATATTTTTAAAATATAATAACGACACTATTGAAAATATTTACCCAGCCATAATTCATACAAATATTACTGATCACTTTTCCACAGCAGTGAAAATAATTAATTCGAAAAATAAACATGAAAGTAAAGAACTATACGACACAAAATTACCTAAATGAAAAAAAGTTGATAGACATAATCAGTGCAGAGAGTTGGATAACTGTATATAGGGAAAGCGATGTAAATTTTGCAACTGATAACTTCATTAAAACCCTGAATGAAATAATACAAAAATCAAGTTATTCAAAAAAAAATATAATTATCAAAAAGAAAAAACCGTGGATCACCAAAGGCCTTATAACCATCCATTGATAATAGAGGCAAACTACATCAATACACATTGAACGATCCTTTGAACTTAGAGAAGAAAGCTGCATATAATAAATATAAAAATAAACTAAATTCATTATTGAAGAAAACCAAACATGAATACCTCAAAAGAAAAATCGATGAAAACAAATCATCTACAAAAAATCTGTGGAACGTCGTCAAAGAGTTCTGCAATAAACCAAATGCTAACAATGCAATCAACAAAATTAAGTCTGATAATGGTGCTGATATAACTGATAAACTGCAAATTGCAAACCATTTCAATCAATATTTCTCTAGTATTGGTGAAAAAATGGCTAATGCAATACCTCAAGGTGCAGAGATAAAAACCATAACTAAAAACGTCAATTCATCAATATTTCTAAAACCAACAGACCATACTGAAATAAAAGAGCTCATTGGGGAATTAAAAACAAAAAAAGCCAGTGGTCTTGATGGAATATCGAACGAAATCCTGAAAATGACCAGAAATTCTGTGTGCCAACCGATATCGTATATTATCAACTTAACATTGCAAAAGGGAAAAGTCCCAAATCACTTTAAAGAGGCAGTAATAAAACCTATTTTCAAATCAGGCGAAAGGTATCTTGTAAGCTAAATCTACTCAAGATGCTATTGCCAGATTAACATCCATCGTTTATTCAGCTGTTGATAACAAAAAATCTTGTTTGGGAGTGTTTGTTGATCTGGCAAAAGCATTTGACACAGTAAATCATAGATTATTGCTTGATAAATTAGAATGTCTCGGCATTCGTGGAATTGCATTGGATCTATTTGAAAGTTATCTCGAAGATCGACGGCAAGTAGTGAAAATAGACGATATGTGCAGCCAAGAAGAATTCGTAACAGTCGGTGTTCCCCAAGGAACCGTTCTGGGGCCGATTCTATTTCTAATTTATCTAAATGATTTACTACAATTAGATTCAACTGGAGTAATTTTATCATTCGCCGATGACACAGCGATTATCTACGTAGATAAAAACTGTTCAGAAATCCAACGAATTGTCTCAGAGGATATGCAAAAGTGGTTTGATTTGAACAAATTGACCGTTAATGCCACAAAAACTAAAATTATACCTTTCACTTCATATAAACCATTTTTACCGGATTATAATACTATCTCTATAGGAAATCATACTTTTAAGCTCGTACAAACTGTTAAATATCCAGGCATCCATATTGACTCTTTTTTTAAATGGGACGTGCATGCTCGCAACATCACGAATAAACTCAGAGGCCTCATTTACAGATTTAAACAACTAGTTGAATTTTCATCTCACAAACAATTGAAAATTATATACTCCGCTCTTGTTGAATCCATATTATTATATGGTATCATTGGTTGGGGTAGAATAAGGGATAATTATCTGAATTCAATCAATAAAATTCGGAAACTTATACTAAAAATACTTCTCGAAAAACCTCGCAGATTCTCCTCAGATCAATTATTCATTAATTCAAAAGTAATGGACATTCGACAACTTTTTTGTTTAAAAGCTCTCTGCTTCCTATACTCAAACAGACAGTACACTTATAATATACCACATGCTTACGGTACGAGACTTAACATACAAACCGCTTTGTATGCCCCCGTTACCCATAAAGCACATGGACAGAGAAGCTTCTGCTATATCGGATCGAAACTATGGAACAATTCACCGAACATCATGAAAAAATTAAATTCAGCTCGACTTTTCAAAAACAAATTGAAGGAATGGATTTTTTCAAGTGATCGAAAGTATTTCGCCAATGTAATTGATCCATTTTTAGTCTTTAATTAACTTTTAAATTTACTATATTTGTACAATATAAACTATTTTTAGTGGTTGCATATGTGTGTGTATGATGTGTAGGCTGTATGAGTGAGTACGTGCGAATAAGGGTGTATATATGTATGTGTATATACGTTTATGTATGTGTATATCTGCATATAATTATTAGCAAAGAATACGTACTTTTCTTCATCCAGGTCTTTAACCTTTAAGGATATCCTAATAAGTATATCTTAATCGTAGTTATAAGTGCTATAACTGAAAATTGAACTGGTAACTTTCATGAAAGTGATTAATTAGTCAAAAACAAATTATTTTTTTTAGATCAAATACAAACTTATTTCACATCAAATATAAACTATAAACTAATTATACCCGAAGACAAGTTCTTTGATGAACTTGGACGGGTACTCAACCTCCCTTGTTTATTCAGTGTACCTACATCGCTATAACAATAGAATGTTATTTTTTTCTGTTACTATGTTATTCATGCTGTATTTGTTATAGTTATAATATAATTATTATTTATATTAAGTTATGAAGATAAATATATATATATATGTGTGTATAGATATATCTATCATTTGTATTTATGTATAAATGTATGATTTCTTTCTTGGATAAACATTCATTCATTCATTCATTCATGCATATGTATGTATAAGTGTGTATTTATGTGTGAACATGTATAGAACATAATTTTGATATAGCTTGGAGTTTGGTTGGGAAAAAGTCAGTTAACTGAAACCACTATGGATCTGTTGCCGACGTTTCAACTTTTATGAAGTCATCCTCAGGGCACTACAATAGGGATTGTGAATATTACAAGGGTGAATAGTAGAGTAGCTTAGTACATGATGAATTATATGATGAAAACCTCAATAGAGGTATAAAGTACAAACAACTCAAGCTGTAAATAGGTCAAAACTTATGAAAATATTTATATATAAAATTGACATGAATAAAAATTATTGTAAAGTTGTAAAACAAATCATGTAGTGAAACAACAGGTTACTTACAAAAAAAATAGGTTCCTTGTCGTAATAAAATGTATATTAAAAAGGACATTCACATATACTTGGATTCCTCTTGTTATAATATAAATGGAAAATTGTTAACATATGTCGAAATAGATGTGGTGTCACTTTTCACCAATACTCCGACAGATTTAGTCATAGAGCTAGTTCAGAAAAAGTGGTACTTAATTGAACCCCATACAAAACTCGCGCTGAACAATTTTTTAACATTACTAGACTTTGCTATTTCAAGTTTGAGGACAAATTTTATAAACAAATCTATGGTCTGGGTATGGGAAACTATCTGTCCCCAGTTTGTGCAGATATCGTCATGTCTGAACTTCAGAACACTTCCATAAAAAACTGCCTTTTGAATTACGGTTTTTCAAACGCTACGTAGATGACATCATCACCTGCGTACCCATAGACGGAGTAGATACCGTTCAGCATGTTTTCAATAGCTACCACCCACGCCTTCAATTCACAGTCTAGAAAGAACAAAATAACAAATTACCATTTTAGACATCTCAATCATAAGAACAGATGAGAACAAAATCATCACAGATTGGTATCACAAACCGACTTTCTCTGAGAGATTTTTGAACTTCAATTCTCAGCACTCCTTCACTCAAAAGATCAATATTATTTTGAATCTCAAATATAGAGCTCTGCAACTATCACATCCATCTCTTCATCAAAAAAATCTCGAAGCAATTAAAATATACCTATTGAAAACAGTTATCCAGCAAAATTAATAAACAAACTCCTTTTCAAAGAGCAAACCAGTAATATCAAACTACCAAATGGAAATAATTTCTACTACAAAATCCCATACATTTCGGGTCTTTCAGAGAAGAAAAAGAAAGTATTTACTGATGTGCGTTTCAATATTGCATTCAAAAATGGAAACACTGCTAAAGAATACTTCACCAAGTTGAAATCTAAAACACCAAAAGAACTCGAAAGTGGCATAATCTACAAAATTCCTTGTGCAGAATGTGACAAAGTATATATTGGGCAGACAGGACGATATCTCAAAACTAAAATATCTGAACATGAACGGAGCATAAGACCTGAAAACCTCATAAGAACAACAAATAAAACAGGTCTTGCTGAACACTCAGAAAAAATCTTCACAAATTCGATTTTGTAAATACAGAAATTGTTGGAAAGCAAAAAAACTATAGAAAAAGAGGTATACAAGAAATGATAATAATGAAAAAATACAAAAACAATGCTAATAAGAAAACAGATACTCAATTTCTACCCAACTCCTATTCATACCTAATAAGTAAATTGAAAACACCACAATAATCATACACCATGCACGCCTATGGTTCCTACACGTACCCCATCAATAAATAACGAAAGAAATCAAGAGGAAAAAACAAAAACTTTTCCAATCTCCACTGGATGCCTTCATTCAAAAGCAAACTCTCCGTCGATTTCGACATATGTTAACAATTTTCCATTTATATAATAAGAAGAGGAATCCAAAATGTCCTTTTTAATAAACATTTTATTACGACAAGGAACCAATTTTTCTTGTGAGCATCCTGTTGTTTTACTAAATCATTTGTTTTACAACTTTACAATAATGTTTATTCATGTCAATTTTATATATAAATATTTTCATAAGATTTGACCCAGCTCAAGTTGTTTGTACTTTATACCTCAATTGAGGTTTTTATCGTGTAATTTATCATGTACTAAGCTACTCTACTATTCACCCTTGTAATATTCACAATCCCAGTGCCCTGAGGATGACTTTATGAAAGTTGAAACGTCGGCAACAGATCCATAGTGGTTTCAGTTAATTGACCTTTTCCCAACCAAACTCCAAGCTATAATAACCAGTGAGGTCACAAAACACTATAAGATAATTTTGATAGTTTTGAGTTCATTGAATGGATGCAAAAAACATAGATATTGTACCATGCGCGGATTTCTTTTTAGTTGTTATTAAACAAACTAATATATAACACAAGCTATTGAAGCTTTTGTGATTTATGAAATGAATTATCATTATATTATAATTAAAACTGTTTCCAAACAGTGAAAAATAAAGGGTGATTCTGGATTATTTCACAAAAAGTCTCACCTTCGGAACGGGTGTGAAGTTATCCACAACCACAAAATACACTGAGAAAAATGTATCTCGGATCTGTTTCTCGTTGAAATGACGATGGAGGGCTTATTTCAGTAAACGATCGAATTCTGTAGGTTGATAAATGTAAGAAATTATATTTAGAATGCGTTGTCTCCGGGAACGGGGGTGTAATCGGGGTGGAAATGTTGAAAAATTAAATACATGCAAACGGCACTGTAGAGTATTTTAGTTTGCAGAATCAAATACAGGAGGTTGAAAAACATAGCACCTGATATATGAAATCATTTGTCGCCCCGTCGGAGGGTGAGTTTTGGGGGTGGAAATGTTGTAAAAAATCAAAATTCAAATTAAACAGCCGTGTAGAGTTTTCTAGTATGCAGAATCAAATTCCGGAGGTCAAAATACATAGCACCTGATATATGAAATCATTTGTCGCCCCGTCGGATGGTGAGTTTTGGGGGTGAGAATATTAAAAAATCAATATTTAGTTTAAACGACGCTGTAGAGTTTTCTGGTATGCAAAATCGAATTCAGGAGGTCGAAATACATACCACCTGATATATGAAATCATTTATCGCCCCTTCGGAGGGTGAGTTTTGGGGGTGTGAATATTGGAAAAAATCAATATTCAGTTTAAACGAAGGTGTAGAGTTTTCTAGTATGCAGAATCAAATTCCGGAGGTCAAAATACATAGCATCTGATATATGAAATCATTTGTCGGTTTCGAGGGTGTGTTTTGGGGATGAGAATATTTTTGAAAAAAATCAATATTTAGTTTAAACGACGCTGTAGAGTTTTCTGGCATGCAAAATCAAATTCAGGAGGTCGAAATACATACCACCTGATAAATGAAATCATTTGTCCTCGTCGGAGTGGTTTGGGGATAATATTATCAATATTCAGTTTAAACGACGCTGTAGAGTTTTGGTTTGCAAAATCAAATTCAGAGGT
Organism: Gonioctena quinquepunctata; assembly: GCA_018342105.1. Classification (NCBI taxonomy): domain Eukaryota; kingdom Metazoa; phylum Arthropoda; class Insecta; order Coleoptera; family Chrysomelidae; genus Gonioctena; species Gonioctena quinquepunctata. The sequence continues at coordinate 94,039 of JAFIRS010003941.1, read as the reverse complement.
CGAAATACTACCACTGATATATGAAATATTTGTCGCCCGTCGGAGTGGTGTTTGGGGGTGAGAATATTAAAAATCAATATTCAGTTTAAACGACGGTGTAGAGTTTTTCGCATGCAAAATTAGGAGGTCGAAATACACCCGATATGAAATCATTTGTCTCCGTCGGATGAGTTTTGGGGGAGAATATTTAAAAAATTAATATATAGAAGTCGGATGCAAAATCAAATTAGGAGGTCGGAATAATAACTGATATGAACATTTCCCCCGTCGAGAGGTGATTTGGGGTGAGAATATTGAAAATATTCAGTTTAACGCAGTGTAGAGTTTTCTGGTTTGCAAAACAAATTGGAGTCGAATATAATACTGATATGAAATAGTGCCACCGTGGAGGGTGGTTTTGGGGGGGTAGAAAATCAATATTCAGTTTAAACGACGGTTTAGAGTTTTCAGTATAAACGAATTCAGGAGGTCGAAATACTCCACCTGATATAGAATCATTTGTCGCTGTCGGAGGGGAGTTTGGGAATGGAATGTTGAAAAAAATCAATATTCAGTTTTAACGATGTAGAGTTTCAGTATGCAGAATCACTTCTGGAGGTCAAAATACATAGCACTGATTCATGAAATTTTGTAGTTTGTCGGAGTGAGTGGTGAGAATATTGAAAATCAATATTTTTCAATATTCTCACCCCGAAACTCACTCGACGAGGGACAAATGATTTCATATATCAGGTGGTATGTATTTCGACCTCCTGAATTTGATTATGCATACCAGAAAACTCTACAGCGTCATTTAAACTAAATAATGATTTTTTTTTTATATTCTCACCTCCAAAACTCACCCTCCGACGGGGCGACAAATGATTTCATATATCAGGTGGTATGTATTTCTTCCTCCTGAATTCGATTTTGCAAACCAGAAAACTCTACAGCGTCGTTTAAACTGAATATTGATTTTTTCAAATATTCTCACCCCAAAAACTCACTCTCCGACGGGCGACAAATGATTTCTTATATCAGGGGGAGTATTTGACCTCTGAATTGATTTGCAAACCAGAAAACTCTACAGCGTCGTTTAAACTGAATATTGATTTTTCAAATATTCTCACCCCAAACTCACCCTCCGAGGCAAATGATTTCATATCAGGTGGTATGTATTTCGACCTCCCGATTCCGATTTTGCATACCAGAAAACTCTACACCGTCGTTTAAACTGAATATTGATTTTTTCCAATATTCTCACCCCCAAAACTCACCCTCCGACGGGGCGACAAATGATTTCATATATCAAGTGGTATGTATTTCGACCTCCTGAATTTGATTTTGCATACCAGAAAACTCTACAGCGTCGGTTAAACTAAATATTGAATTTTTTTAAATATTCTCACCCCCAAAACTCACCCTCCGCCGGGGCGACAAATGATTTCATATATCAGGTGGTATGTATTTCGACCTCCTGATTTCGATTTTGCATACCAGAAAACTCTACACAGTCGTTTAAACTGAATATTGATTTTTTCCAATATTCTCACCCCCAAAACTCACCCTCCGACGGGGCGACAAATGAGTTCATATATCAAGTGGTATGTATTTCGACCTCCTGAATTTGATTCTGCATACCAGAAAACTCTACAGCGTCGTTTAAACTAAATATTGATTTTTTTAAATATTCTCACCCCCAAAACTCACCCTCCGACGGGGCGACAAATGATTTCACATATCAGGTGGTATGTATTTCGACCTCTTGGATTCGATTTTGCATACCAGAAAACTCTACACCGTCGTTTAAACTGAATATTGATTTTTTCAAATATTCTCACCCCCAAAACTCACCCTCCGACTAGGCGACAAATGATTTCATATATCAGGTGGTATGTATTTCGACCTCCTGAATTTGATTTTGCATACCAGAAAACTCTACAGCGTCGTTTAAACTGAATATTGATTTTTTAAATATTCTCACCCCCAAAACTCACCCTCCGACGGGGCGACAAATGATTTCATATATCAGGTGGTATGTATTTCGACCTCCTGAATTTGATTTTGCATACCAGAAAACTCTACAGCGTCGTTTAAACTGAATATTGATTTTTTAAATATTCTCACCTCCAAAACTCACCCTCCGACGGGGCGACAAATGATTTCATATATCAGGTGGTATGTATTTCGACCTCTTGAATTTGATTTTGCAAACCAGAAAACTCTACAGCGTCATTTAAACTAAATATTGATTTTTTTAAATATTCTCACCCCCAAAACTCACCCTCCGACGGGGCGACAAATGATTTTATATATCAGGTGCTATGTATTTTGACCTCCGGAATTCTATTCTGCATACTAGAAAACTCTACACGGCTGTTTAATTTGAATTTTGATTTTTTACAACATTTCCACCTCCAAAACTCACCCTCCGACGGGGCGACAAATGATTTCATATATCAGGTGCTATGTATTTCAATCTCCTGTATCTGATTCTGCAAACTAAAATACTCTACAGTGCCGTTTGCATGTATATTTAATTGTTTCAACATTTCCACCCCGATTACACCCCCGTCCCCGGGGGCAACGCATTCTAAATATAATTTCTTACATTTATCAACCTACAGAATTCGATCGTTTACTGAAATAAGCCCTCCATCGTCATTTCAACGAGAAACAGATCCGAGTTACATTTTTCTCAGTGTATTTTGTGGTTGTGGATAATTTCACACCCGTACCTTCGGAATGGTCATAGAATCATCAGAATTCAAGTGCCTGGGCGTTTTCGTGGATCTTGCGAAGGCTTTCGACACGGTGAGTCATAAACTTTTGCTGGAAAAACTGGATCGTTCGGGCATCCGAGGCGGAATCCTCTGCCTGATCGAGAGCTACGTATAAGCCAGACACCAAATGGCAGAAATAAATCAAATCCGCAACTCAGAAAAAAACCGTAATTTTTGGTGTACCACAGGTACCGTTTTGGGTCCGGTCCTGTTTTTTATTTATATCAATCACTCATTGAAAATACTATCCTCCGGCACAGTCTTCTTTTTTGCTGATGACACGGCACTCATTCATGATGGATGTTCCTGGAAGGAAGTTAAAGAAAAAGCTGAAAAAGATGCAATAAAAATTTTTGGTTGGTTCAACCTGAATCTCCTTACTGTCACGGGACGCCCGGCAGATGTGAAACATCTCAGTAAATATTCAGATTTCTAATTAATTCACAGCAAAAACCAATAAAAAATGTGGAGTACTTTTGATAGTTTGAATTTTTGTACAAAAAGAAGTCTCACACACACACCAACACGCACACGCACACGCACACACGCACATACAGGAAGGACTTAAAACACGTGGATATATATATATATAAATAAATAAATGCAAGATATATATATATATATATATATATATTTAATATATATATATATATATATATATATATAATATATATATATATATATATATATATATATATATATATATATATATATATATATATAGATATATATATATATATATATATATATTGTTATGTTATGAAAAACCAGTTATATATTTTAAAAGGAAAAATGGAAACAATTTCATAAAAAACCCACAAAAAGAATAATTACGTAATAGCTAGTAGTTCAAGAGATATTGTTTTTAAATATTTTTGAAATTACATTTCCTTTATGAAGCATCTGTATAATATTAATAGATGAAAATATCCAAATCACAATCAATTTCATACACTGTTATAATGATTATAACCCATGATTGTTCAAAAGACAACAAAAAAGTCTAGATTTACAAAATCATCCTGAATAAAATGTGATCAACAAAATTATAAGCTTGAAACATACAGTATATGAAATTGTATCTAACTAAAAATAGCCAATGGGAGAACAACAAACTTCTCGATGACAATATCCAATCAGGAAACAGTATGGTCAGATGTAAGATTTGAAATTGTGTGAAAATAAGAACGGTAAAGTGTCAGAGACAATTATCATTGAAGATTGTACATAGTTTGTGAGAAAAGAAAAATAGTTTAATTTATAAGTGTTGACAAATAACCCCAAACAGTGAAAATGTGACAACAAAGTGCGCGAATTTGAAATTTCAAATGAGATGGAAAAAGGAGAGATGGTATCCAGGTGTTAGAAAAACAAAGCCACTAGGAGATTGAAAATAATTTTGAAAAGAACGCCGCGTTTAGTTTGAGGAAAAGAAAAATTCAATAACTTCATCAATATAAGCAACAAACAACATTACCTTTTGATGTACTCCATGTAAAAATATTCCAAAGCTGATTTCCGGATTTGTATGGTTCCTTTTTGGTATTGGGAAGCCTGAGAGCAGTGGATTGAAGGTGGATTCAAATCCTTGGTGTGTATTGAAACAGCGACAGTTCCAGCGTCAGGTATGAACTTTTCTAGTGCACATCACAAACTGAATAACTTCACAATAACTCGTATCATATCAGAAGAACTCTATTTCAGTTTGATACTGAACTATTAAACAATTTCTCAACCTTCAAAGTGAATTTGAGGTTGTGTATAATTTATTCGTCACCGTTTCTCATGATTGTCCATGAAAATTTGTAGAATGACCATAGAATAAGCTATCTATCGTAGGCCAGGTTAATATAAGTTTTCCTGAATAAAGGAAATAATTGTTTTTCGATACTTTCTCGTTTGTTTTCCACAATGATCAGCATTCGTACTTATAAACATTGAATAGATTGAAGTTTGACATCAAGCAGTGGCTCAATTGGCTGAACCGGCTATCTGAGACGAGAGGCGTACCAACTGAGTTTAGTCGTGGTAAGAAAAGTTATAACAATTGGCGGCAACGTGACGAGAGAACAGAGACATTATTATAATTATGATTACATTGCAATACATCATACAGGGTGAAAACTTTTATCTATCACATATTATATATCAATTATTCCAAATAGGGCAAAAATAAACAACAATTTGTGTTTTTAATATAATATAACATTACAATATATATATATATATATATATATATATATATATATATATATGTATATTGTTATGTTAGGAAGGACCAGTAATATATTTAAAGGTCAAAAAGAAATAATTTCTTGAAATATCCACAAAAATAATAAATATTTAATAGTTAGTAGTTCATGAGATATTGTTTTTACATTTTTTTGAGATTATATTTCCTTTATGAAGCCTCTGTATAACATTGATAGGTAAATACATGCAAATACTATAATGCAATCATTTTCCTGCATTTTCAAAAATGATTACAACACATGATTGTTTGAAATACAACAAAAAGTCTAGATTTACAAAATTATTTTGGATTAAATGTGATCAACAAAATTATAAGGTTGAAACATATATGAAATTGCATCTAACTAAAATAGCCAATGGGAGAACAAGAAACTTCTTGATGACAATAGCCAATCAGGGAACAGAGATGGTTAGATAAAAGATTTGAAATTGTGGAAAAGTAAGAACACAGAAACGTCAAAGGTAATTATGATCAAATATTGTATTTAGTTTATAAGAAATGTAAAATATGTTAGTTGATAAGTTTTCTCAAATTAGTGAAAGTGCGACGAGAAAGTGCGCGATTTTGAAAATTCAAATAAAAAGATAAAACAGAAATGGTATCCAGGTGAAGAAAAAACAAAGCGAGAGGAGATTGAAATTTTTTTTAGAAAGAAGCCACGTACAAAATTTGAGAGAAAAGAAATTGAGTATTTTCTCTAATGATAAGGTAGTTTTTCCTACAATAACAAACCAATTCAACCACTGGATAATTAATAAGGATAAAAGAAGATTCCCTTTTTTGTCCTCTACATGAAAACTTGTCCAAGCTGATTGCGGGGATTTTGGATGGTTCCTTTGCAATGGAGAGTTCCTGAGAGGAGTGGATGAAACAGGAATTCAGATTATGGACAGGTAATGCATCAGCGACATTCCAGCTCCAGATATAAACTCTTTCAGTGCACATCACAAACTGAATCACTTTACAAAGTAACACGTATATCTGAAGAACTTCATATAATTTGATATTGAACTATAAAAGAATTCTTCAAACTCAAAAGAAAAAAGAGAGGTTATATTTACAAGATCCATCACTGTTTTTCATTATATTATGAAAATTTGTGAATTGCTCATAGCTATAAGTTATCTATCGCATGCGCAGAAAATAAACCACTTGTTGACATCAGTAAGCACATTTCTAAACTCAACTGAACAAATAAAATAGAATTGTATTAAAATAGAATAGTATATTGAATAAATGATTTACTAACTTTTGGTTTGAGTCGGTACAAAGAATCAACGCACTGTGTAGCATGCGCGCGCACACACCGTCACGTCATGCGGGAGCGTCACACCGTTTTCCGTGACGGAAAGCTGGTCGATTTTACTGCCAAGCCGCGACAATAGATGTTTCACATCAAAATAAAATATTACCTTTCACATCCTACGAATCGATCCTACCAACTTTCAGGATAGAAAACAAAAAAATTGCACTTGATAACACGGCCAAGTACCTTGAATCCACATCGATAGTTTCATGAAATGGAATTCTCACATTACTGAAATCTCTGAGAAAATACGATCGCTTATTTAGAAGTTTTATCAGTTCAGGAATTTAATTCCTTTCTTGAAACTAAAAATCTCTACTGCAGTACGGAATTATAGCCTAGGGGAAGTGCGACACTCCCACATTCTTCCTCTTGAAATTTAGCCAAAGGAATACTAAAGGTTATGTTGCGAGTCTTTCCTACATATTCCACCGACCACTTAGTTACTGACTCGAGCCTGATGGACATCAGAAAGCTGTACGCAAAAAACGTACTAATGTTTTATAGCGAGAAAAATGCAGTGCTCAAACCGTACAGCACATCTACAACACGAGGCCAGATATTTTTCGCATATATTGGACCTCGTCTATTGCTTGAAAACTCTATGCATTCTCTTTCTTTCAAGTAACATGTGAATAATGGTTGATTTCTTCTGAGAAACATACAATTCATGATATATTTTTCCAGAAATTACTTTCTGTATATTTATATGTGTATTTATAAAAAAAAACATCTTCCTCCAGTTGGTGCTTGGTCATAAACCCTTTATATTTATTAAGTTTATGTTTCTTGCAAAAAATAAGCGGATAGAAACATCTCAGAGAGCTTTAATGAGTTTCCCCACTTTTATTTGTCCAAATTCTCTACACCTCTACGATGTATATTATTTTGTACCATTGAATTGCTTAATAAACATTATTTTTTTTAAAAATATATATTTTCATGTCTGAACTTGCACCCAAAGCGGTACTATAAGATAGGTTATATTTCAAAGGGTATATCGGTAATACGAAAATAACTGTTTGATATCTTATTCTCATAAAACTAACAAAAACATTTTTATGAAATCTGATCAATATAAAAATTAATGAATGTTCATGTATTTGAGTCAGTTTCCTCTGTACGCTACTGGCGATAACTTATATTGAAATTTACCAAAGCAGTCATCTGAGGAGTTTCCTCGTTCCGAATTTACTATAATATATTTTCTAATAAGAATTATAATTAATTGTTCCTATGAGATGATGGATCGGGATTTCGAAATTGAAGTAGGTTAAAAGAATGATATGTCTTATAAGTAATCAAGCCGAAGGTTGGGACTCCGGAGAGAGGGGAATTGCCTTGAAAGAAACCAGGATCATTTTCGAAAGTAATTTGAAGGGAATGGAAACGCTCTACTCCACCGTCATTGGATAATTGTTTCGAATTGAGAGTATTGTCTTTCTTCAGATATTCGTTTTCATCCTGCTGTTGAATCAGACGAAGTGCATTTACCAATTAAAATTGTACCAATTCCAGATTCTGAAAATAGTGCATTGTATACCTAGAAGGAAAAACTTGAACATTCCCGGACGTCCGTAAAGATTGCCTGTCGAGGCGCATGCCGAGACTGGCTCGGGAATGTGGCTTTTCCTACGAGGTTTACATACCATTTTTCCGTAAATCGAAAATTATTCAAAGGACCTAAATTATTACAATCAACTTGTTAAACTTTTGAAATGTGCATTATTAATTTTATTCACAAACAAAGGATGTCATGATATATTTGTTTTGTAACTATGGAAACAACGTAATATTGAATTGTCAAACTTAACGCATCAAAAGTTCATGGTTGGTGTTTAAAAAAAATTGTTTTGCAGGGGTTTTTAAAAGGGTTTTTAACCGCCAACTTAGTTGCAAGGCAACCCTCGGAAGTCAGAGACTTATGTGAGTTAGGAAGACAGGGACCTCAGCTTTTCAAGTGCCATCCGAAGCACTACTCGGCTGGTAACAGTTTTCCCATAATGGGAAGCTATAATTTTGTTTTAGAATATTATCGCGATATTTTGAATGATTTCGGAGAAATATGGAAATGTCTTATTTCTCTTTTGTTTTTTGATTTTATCTTCCGTACTATTCGATTTGAAGGAAAAGTAAACTTAGATTTTTTGTAGGAATAGTTAAGAGGAATCTTTTTGCTTTCTATATTCTTTTTTGATATGTCCAATAGTTTTTGAGACATTTAAATTTTATTATTGAAAATGTTTAATTTTTTTTTTCCAACTTGAATCATTAAAAAAATATGGTTTACATGTGTCAATGGAACTCATGAAACTCTATAGAAAAATTGTTTCAACCTGTAATTTTTCCGTAATTATGGTCAAATATTCATGTTTACCGTTTTTCGGCTACATCTCCCGCAATATTCAATTCAGAGAAGAAGTATTGAGACGTTTTTTTGTAGAAACTATCAAGTACAATAAATTTGCTGTTCTGAAAATTTTCGATATCTTCAGTCGTTTTCGAGAAAAATTAAGATTCAATTTTCAGATTTTCAATTGTTTTTTTATTTTCCGGTGAAGTGAGAGAAAAATGTATTCGAAATATCTTGCAGTCATTCGAGAGACATACACTGCATTTCGTAGATTTCCATATTTTCCGTTAGTTTGCAAGATTTGTGAATTTAAGTCGGGCCATGTATTTCGGAAAATCCCCCTGGAAAATCCATTTGGAATTTTCCGATCACGCCCAGTTTCAATGGGCTTTCTGTATGGTTGTCAAGCTATTCTGGTACAGAATATGAAATCGAAAGAATCACCCATGCGACCATGTAGTCAAGTCACAAGGAATTTTCAGAAAAATCCCGGAAAAACCATCTTAGAATTTTCCGATTCCCTTCATATTTTAATTACAGGATATCGTTTTTTGTGGAACATAATGGCAAAGTTTCAAGACGATACGTCAGAGGGTTCCGGAGATGTTTCAATTTATGATTGCTACAGAGTACAGACAGACATACCACATACAAAACCAAAGTTACTCAGAATTCGAAAGGGATCATTTTCTCAAAAGCAACCTCTATTTCGCCTAGTTTCCGAGATAGCATTTCACCAGAGACCGTAGTATACCCCTCTATAGTATATCGTCGTATAAAAACATTTAATTTGGAAATGTATTTTATTGTTAAAATTCCTAAAAATACAGTTGTTTTCGAAAAATCTTGTTCTCAATATTTTTTTTAGTTTACAAATAACTGTAAGGAAACAATGTTTGCTTACAGTACAGAAATAAATAGGTATTTCCTTCTCAGAGTACAAAACTAAAACGTCCATTGAGCTGGCATTGTCAACAGCGGAATCGAATTTAGAATAAGTAATAATTTGTTGCTTTTTTGTTGCTAATTTGTTACAGCAAAACTGATTCTTTTGCTCCAGCCATTTAAAAAAAAAAGAGGACAATCCCAGCTTATGATTAAGTTGGCATTGTCACGAAAATTATCGGCATAGAGAGTGGATCTGACTAATTTTAAATTTGTTGCTAATTAGTTGCTGACGTTTTGAACAGTTAAAATGATAACAATTCCAAAACTTCTAAATTTTTTGGACGATAAAAGATTTAGTCCTGGTCGCAGAAAAAGGCCAACGTTAAATAAATAATAATAATAATAATAATCATCATTTATTGCCCAACAGGTAAAACCCAATTACAGGACATAATTAAATACATCAGTACTGTTAAGTAGTGGATAATTTACAAGTAATATTAAGTTCAAATGTGACATGTGATACAATATTAATATATAAAAAAAGAAGAAAAAAAGAAAAAACAAAGTGAAAATTACATAGTGAGACGAAAAATCACTAAACTAATATAAACTAATTAATGGTAATGAACGGTAATGAACGGTAATAAACGGTAAAAGTGATGCTACGTAATTTCTTGCGGTAAAAAAAAACAACAAAAACAGATTAACTATAGTCAATTCCATATTTCCATTGCTACTTTTTTCATATGCTTCACAGAACAAGTATTGATATCGCAAAAGCTGCATATGGAGTTGTAATTATCACACATATATTCAATTGGAGAATGCAAGATTAAATTTGTTCGCGCTGTGGAGCAGTAAAATGTGAGATTCAGCCGTGAATGAGCCCTTGGTACCCTAAAGTTCAGTTCTGATAAAAGCAAACTGCAATCAATTAGGCCGTGTAGCAGTTTATGAAGAAAAGTTATTGACGCACATTTTCTCCTTTTTTCTAATGAAATGAATTGAAAGTGGTCAAGAAGGTTGTTATGGTCAGAGCCCCTAGCTGGATAGATGCCACAATTTTTGAAGTACATGAATTTCAAGAACTTTCTTTGTACTTTTTCGATTGTGTACTCATGACAAACATAGTAGCAATAAAAACAAGATTGCAAAATAGATACGGCAGATACGAAAGCTAGGAATAAATAATAATACGAAATTTCACATGGAGAACCTTTATTCTGAAATAAAAGCTCTTCCAATGCCAGTTGAATGTACGCCCACAATATTTGATTCATATTCACTCAAGATATGAATGATTAGAATTACTCATACCTATGAGGGTAGCGCCCGGTAGATGATCGTTAATTAGTTCCTAACGAGCCGCATTATTAACGAAAAAAGCTCTGTCAATGCTGGTTGAGAGTCGACACAGTATTGTCGGGATGATAATTGATAGTGAGAGCTGAGTTCACATCACTCAGCAATTAGTTCATGTCAATGCTTCTTGAGAGTCAATTCAGCATTGTCAGGGTAAGAATTGACATGAATTTTTGGGTACATACGTGTTGCTCATGGTCAGCAACTAACTAATAATTCCAGTGATCTTTAACAGCTGTTATCATCAATTATTAACCTGGTAATGCTAAGTAGACAACAAACTGACATTCACATGGATGGCTGCAACAGCAGGCCTGGAGCGAATAATTTTTTCCACATTTGGCTGGAGCACTCGAAATTGAGAAATCGGTTAGGTACGGAAAAGGCCAGTAAACTGACATTTATATTTAGATGTTTAAAGCAAGATTGCAACAAAAAGGCTACAAATTTGAAAGAGAAGAGGAATCAGAGGATTCAACCAACACAATCGAATCGGTGACTTTGTTGGTGTCTGATCATTCTGACACGGATTCAGAAATTGATATTACAATTTTAGTAATTTAACATAAGTTATACCAACCTAAAGTTTCCTCAAATTTTGATAGAAAAACTCGAAACATATTGATATCCAAGAAAATTTTATTCATCAAGATACGTAAATTTGACATAAAATGGACATTATTATGACACCATACAGACATAAAATGTGACTCTCAAATCATAATTGTACGGAAAAAACAATTATTTTTATTTATGTATTATATGAAGTACCCTCACTTTTGACACTACGACAAAAATCCGCAGACAAAATATCCATCAACAGAATATCCGCAGACAAAATATCCAACATAAATATCATAGACAAAATACCTAGGACAAATTATCAAACAATATTTACACGCGAGGTATATTATAATTTATTATAAAAATTAACAAATACGCCTTTTAATAACAAATTATTTTAATTTAAATGAACTGTCTGTTCAGCTGATAAATTATAAAAAAATAATTAAATCAATTATAACAATTGATGGATAGAAAGATGCGACGTTTTGGAGATATTCCATTTTATCAGCGGCATCATAATTAGTAACAACTTGCTTTAATCGATCATTTGCATTACAATATACTTTACGATTTACAATTTATCGATCGGATATTTCGTCTGGCGTTTTTTTCTTCGGATGATTTATTAACTGGATATTGTGCCAACGGATATTTTGTCTACTGGATATTTTGTCTCTTGCATATAATTTTGGGGATATTTTGTCCACGGTATAAAAGTCGTGGTATCTTATATGAGAGGTGAATCACAGTTTTAAATAAATCCTAAGGAAATTATTCCTTGCATATATATATATATATATATATATATATATATATGAAGTGAAAAATTGCGCCTGTGAGAAAGGAAAAATTGTGGCATATCAAACAAATTATTAAATTGAATCAAAGAAAAAAACCATCCTCAAGGGATTTGAACCCACGCCCTTCAAATCTCCGACTAGAGATTTGAAGGTCGTGGGTTCGAATCCCGCTTGAGGATGGTTTTTTTCTTCAATCTAATTTTATATATATATATATATATATATATATATATATATATATATATATATATATATATATATATATATATATATTAAGTAGGCCTAGATAATCGTAAATATGAATAGTTGGATCAACCGATTGGATAGCAGGTAGGCTTCATAATGCAATGGTTCAGAGTTCGGGACTCGTCGGGGGAAAAATTTCAAAAGTATTTTTCAGTCAATAGATGTTAACTAAAAGGTAATGCATTTAGATATATATGTACTTGGATTATTATGATAAAATCCAATGTATGATGTAAAAATTACGTAATGACAAAGTCATATTGAAGTAACACTTACGAAAAAAACTTGATAATACTTTTACATTATTGTTATGTCATCTTGATATCAGTAGGATAACGATGATGTCAATTGGACGTCAGATTTATGTCGCGTCTATTATTCATCGGTGATAACACTCGTTAAAACCTTAAGAAAATAGAACTCTTGCTGCGGACTCGTCCTATTTTTGTCGGTATTAACTCGTTGCTATCACCGATGATAATCATAGCATAAGATATATAGTAAAATTTATTTGAATTACACAAATAAAAGTGAAGTATATGCACGACAAAATATAATCTCAAAATGAGTAAAATTTAATCTTGGTTTTGGATCAAATTTAAAGTTTCAATCAACTGCTAATTAATTTGCATGAAACAAATATCTTATTCGTTTTGGCAGAAATGTTGTTTCAACCAAGTAATTACTTGGATTCAATACTGAAATGTACAAAATTTGCTGATTGATTTAACAAAAATATTCATTCAAACAAGTATTTAGGTCGAATTGACGAATTCAATAAAATGTCAATTCAACAAAATAGCTGATCTCTTCACTAAAAATATTTATTCAAATGAGTAATAATTTTGTTAATCCACTGAATTGACAAATATGGCAACCCAGCATGAGATCCTACATCAAACATTTAAGTCCGTCGCAACGATGATAAGTTGACTTTGCTATTTGTCAACATTATCTGAGTTGTGCGAAAGCTGCGCCATCTAACGCATATAATTCAAAAAATATAATATAATTATAATCTATTTCCGTTGTTTGATTCAAATAAATATTATATTTGTGTTGAAACAAATATTCATTCAATATGAGTTGGAGATTGTTTCAATAGATGAACATATATTCAAGTCAAAGAAATGTTGGCATTCATTGAGAAATCCATTTTGTTTCCGCAATATAATAATTCCATCAATCGAATACCCCGTGTTTTGGGATAATTGTTATTTAGTCGGGTCAAGCCAATAAGCGTTTGGTTGAATCAACAAATCCTTTTTTTTTCGTGTGCCTTTATAAATGCGGAAGCTGACTTACCGAACTTTAGTGTCCGCTTCCGTCCAAAATGTTCTGACTGACTCCCAAGTCGCACCTAAAGATGTTTTACTGAATCATCTAAAGGATTTTAAGATACAAAAGCTTGTGTAGCATATGGCCGATAAACTTATCAGTCCGTCATAAATAATTATTTAACTTGGGCCCTTTGGCCTTTTGATTTTCAATTACACTTCGTAAAATAAAAATGGAAGCATTGATTTTTCTGAGATTTGATAAGGAAGCGAATTTTTAGTATAGTCTACCCTTCCAATTATAATAAGTGATAATCAAGTTATAAATTATAAACAATTGAAATTATTTTTCAAGTATTTTTTTAGATGCTTTAAAAAAATTAACAGAAAATGGTTTAAAAAAATTTGTGTGTTCAGAAATCTCATAATCTACTATAATAGTTAGCTCATATATTTTCTCAAATTCATTTTCGATAAAAAATATTTTTTTAAGTATTTTACAATTAAAAACTTTTCGGTGATTTCAGATTATTTGTGATGCATCTTTGGTGCGCTCTATTATTCAAACAAATAGATGGATGAAACATTGTTGAATATGTTATTTGTAAGACATATTATACTCTACAACTCTTAATCAATAAAATTTTCTTGGATATCAATATATTTTGACATAGTTGAGACACGTCACTGACATATCCTACTCTCTTCAAAATGCTACGCTTTCTCCCGTACTATCTGGAAACATGTTTTTTGGAAGACCCTAGAATAAAAAAAGTACTTAATGGCCTGATATTTTCGATGGCAGAAAAAATGCCAATGACAAAAAGAAGTAAAAATCAACTGTCAAGCAGAATGTATAAAAAATATGCACAATTTTCTTTGTTATCAAAATCAGACTGGGAAAGAAGTTCAGCTGCCAAAGGAAGTTCCATGGAAGGAAATAAATATCAATATTTTCAATCATGCATCCCTCCAAGATGAGCTCATTTTGCATAATCCTCCATTGTTCCTCAAATTGCGAGAAACTTAAAAAGTTTGCGAAAATATTTACCATTCCGCACATTTCTGAACTAATTTTAATTAATTAAACCCTTGCCGACCCCAGTTATTTAATTTAGGAAAAGTCGAAGAACAAATACTAACACGAAAAAGTTGAATCTGGTCCTCTTCTCCCGAGAATATCCTAACATTAATTAAAAAAGTCGAAGGTTGATTATAATGGAGCGTATTCTAGGAAAGCAGCACAACCATACTTGGTTGCAGTATACAATCAATAATGAAGACAAAATTGATCCCAATATAGGTTTCAGGGAACATTTATGTGGTCTAATAGTTTCTTGTTTCCCTCTCTTGTTTTCAATGATATTCAAATTATTCACAATGTTACAATATTCTTAAGAATAAAACCATGAGATTTTTCAAGCAAACACTGCCATTATTGTTCTTCTATCCATTTATGAATTTTATCTCCTGTAGGTAAAACATGTTAGTTATGTGTTCAAGAGTAGTGAATTACTAAATAAAGTTTTATATTTCTTTAGACATCAAAGATCTGAAAATTCGGTTTAATCGTGTTCGGAATTTAATAACGTTCGACCTTTCGCCTACGATTATGGAGCAATGTTCATGGGTCTGAAATAAAAATAAACAGGTCAAATGAAGTGAAAAAGGACAACACTGCTATTTTGGGACTCGGTAAAGGAAAGAAACGATTCTATACTGAGAATTGGGTTTATGTGACTTAACGCTGGGGGTCTCAATATGCATAAGCCTGATGTCTCGCCAGTACCAGGATATGAGAAATCAGTCCAGAATATCTTACTCAGACGACGTATTCACATGGTATAGTACTATGGTCAAATGTTAATGGATATTTTTTAAATGATTTCAAATTGAATAAAACACGATAACGCGGCCAATCGCGAAGGAAGATTTTAGAGTAAATTTGCTTTATTCTGAAACATTATTTCGACGTTTCGGCTCACGTTTTGAAGCCATTTTCAAGAAAAGGGAGAAAATATTAATTTATTCAAATAGACAAAATAAAGGTGAGTTACTATTATATTTCCCATACTTAAAACTGACCGTTTCTGAGAAATTTTGAGAAATTTAAAAATACAGACCATAATTTGAAAATTGTTTTCACCCTGTAACGTGTAACGAGCTGCTCGTGATTAAATGTACTGCTCAGCTCAAAGGTTAAAGTTAACTACTACATGAAATTTTTAATGCAATATTATAAAGAGTGGCAAAAAAAATTGCCTCAAAATTTGGACACACATTTAATTAAATAACTTCTTAAAGTTGAATGGATTTGGTGGCGTAATTTGACGCAGAATTAGATTCCGTTCAAAACTATATCAGGGTTCCCTAAACCTATCTCTTCTGCTTTTTACACAAAAGGCGTTTTTATATTTTACTTATGAGTAATTTTTTTATCTTAAAAATGAAACACACTGTATTGTAATGAAAAGCTTAAGAAGCGTTTTAAAAACCTTTTTATTAAGGAATACGTAGATTCGCTAGAAGCAGAAGTTTATTTTTTTTAAAATACGGTGTATCTAAAGTAAAATGCAGGCAAATGTAAAAATTCAAATTCATTGCCATTTCTGAAATATTAAAGCATTCTTCAAAATAAGAAGATGCACGTGTCTTAATTTTTTGAGGCGAAATATGTTAAATTCGCTTGTTTCTTAGCAAATTAGACTTCATATTGAAATAAATACCAAAATTACAATATGGGGTCAATAAAAACATACATTTACGATTTCGTATAAAACCTTACAAGTCCCGACTATTTTTTATGGGGATATGTCAAAAGTATTGTTCACGATACACCGCCAACGACACCTCAGGATATGAAAGTACGAATAAGAAAAGCGTTTCGTTCCATACCGCAAAATATTTTATCCAAAGTTCAGCACTCATTTCAAGAAACAGTTCGCCTATGCATCGAGAATAATGGACACCATTTTGAGCACTTATTAAAATAATAAACTATTTAAGATTCTTAATTTTTCGATAAGATGACTTCAAAAATGCTTTTCAAGCTTTTCATTACAATACAGTGTGTTTCATTTTTAAGATAAAAAAATTACTCATAAGTAAAATATAAAAACGCCTTTTGTGTAAAAAGCAAAAGAGATAGGTATAGGGAACCCTAATATAGTTTTGAAGGGAATCTAATTCTGCGTCAAATTACGCCACTAAATTCACGCCACGCCATTCAACTTTAAGAAGTTATTTAATTAAATGTGTGTACAAATTTTGAGGCAATTTTTTTCGCCACTCTGTATAATATTGCATTAAAAATTTCATGTAGTAGGTAACTTTAACCTTTGAGCTAAGCAGTACATTTAATCACGAGCAGCTCGTTACACGTTACAGGGTGAAAACAATTTTCAAATTATGGTCTGTATTTTTAAATTTCTCAAAATTTCTCAGAAACGGTCAGTTTTAAGTATGGGAAATATAATAGTAACTCACCTTTATTTTGTCTATAGTATCTAAAAATATAAAAAATATAGGGTGTTCCATAAGAAAAAATATAACTTTGGTATGTAATTTTTTTGGGGATCACCCTATATATTTCAAAATAATTTTGGTATATGCTCCTCATGGACCCACATATAACTGTGCTAAAAGTTTTTCCCTAACTCTCTTCATTTCTCGTAGAAACACCGAGGCGTATGTGGTGGGCCACCCTGTATATATATATAGTGTTCTCCATTCAAAGAACAAGACAAATACAAAATATTTTCCATTGATTGCATCAGTCAGTACTCCTAAATTACTATATTTTTAACCGATATTTTTTCAATATGCTTTGTCAGAAAAGATAGGCATTGTCACATGTGTAATTGGATGGGAATTCAGGCAGAGTCAATCTGTTTTGTTTTGTATCAGTTGGCCTGGAAATTTGTTGCTCTGTCGCATTGCCACGTGGTCAGTTAATGCGTCGGGTGGGGTAACAGGAGGGGCGCACAGCAGTGCGTTAGGAGGTTTTTCAATGTTTGACAGATTATCTTTTTTTCTCTGAAATAATGTTTATTGATGATTCTATAAATTCGAAACGAGTACATCCCTCTTCATTTCTCTTCCCTAATTACCTATATTTACTAGTTCGGATAATTCCCCAAACAAGAAACACAAGGATGTTATTCATATTCAAGGAAAGTAATTCGAATTACACTACGAACATAGTATTGAGGATCCTGGAAAATGTAGGCAATGTTCACAAAAATAAAATTCATCGAATATCCTTCAAATCTCATTTCTATATTGCATTTCATGGTCTGCTGCTTGCCTAAATCTTTCTTTTCCAATTGAAATCAAACGCAGGGGATTGCGTGCAGATCAGCTGTCAGGCAGCGGAAAAAGAATCTGAGTATCTGACGGATCCAAATGCCGTTGGGGCCCAGAAAGCGCCCATACGTCGTGAGTGAAAAATGTTGTAGCAGAAATGGCCGAGGGCACGAAAGGATTCCGTACAGAGAATTCCAATGGATTATGTTCCACTTTGTTGAAACGACGTTGAAATTTGACACGAAGGTTTATAATCAGTTTCGTGTCACAATTTATTGCATTCTCAGAATTAAATAACAATAGCTCAACTATTGCTGAGTCGAAAACTGCATTTTCATCTTACTCTGATTCAAAAACAACACCTTGAATCCAATAGGTGATAATCCGAAATTCCGTAATATCGGAATTCTGAGAATTCATGTTATTGTTGCAGTTAAATATACATAAATCTATATAATAAAAATGAATCTCGATTCTTTGTAAGCGCAAAACGTGAGAACGGCTGGACCGATTTGGCTATTTTTTCAAATATTCGTAATGGCCCGAGGATGGTTGATATGGAAAAAAATCGGAAAGTTGCCGGAAATTGGAGAATTCAAGAAATTTTGCCAACAAATGGAATATCTCTTAGTAAAGGTCCGAGTAGCTCAGTGGTTAGAGCGTGTGCTTTGCAACCCCAAGGGTCCGGATTAAGTCCCCGGGCGTGTCCACACAAAAATCTTTTTTTATTTTATTTTAACACTCAAATCAAACAAAAAACATTTTTTGTTGTTTGTAATAGTCCGAATAAGGTTTTCAGGGAAATAAAGATTTTTAAGAAAAGTTATTGGATTCGGAAAAAATCTCAAGTGCTTTTTTCTATGGGATTGTCGAAAACCATAACACGATTCGATTTTTTTGGTTGTGGAAAAGTTTTCAGAAATATATATATATATATATATAAATACCGGAAAACATCTCGCCAACAACGGTTGAACACATTAAGAACAATAAATTGAAAAGCTACAGAGCAACCTCGTGTGTAGCAAACAGACAATCAGATCAAAATACTTCCAGCTGATAAAGGTAACGGAACAGTGCAACAGTCATCATGAACACTACTGATTATGAGAACAAACTAACACAAATGATCTCAAACACCACATATCACACACTCAATCAAGACACTACCATATCAGTAAACAAAGTATACAAAAAACTAACAAAAATCCAACCCCATCAATAGAAAGCAAAATATACCGAACTTTAGCTAAACACAAAAACATACTCACGAAAACAGAACGCAGAGACCTAGTATCACACCACAGCAAACCCCCACATTTTTATGGGTTACCAAAAATACACAAACCATCTCATCCTCTACGCCCTATTGTAAGTTCCATTGGATCTCCTTCACAAAAATCGCTAGATACCTACTCAACATTCTGAAACCACTATCTGGAAATGGAAATAGTTTTATAAAGAATACCCCTCACTTTCTGGACAAATTGAACGAATTACAAATTCAAGATGGAGATCTTCTAGTAAGTTATGATGTCGAAAGTTTGTTTACTAATGTCCCTATTGATAAAACTCTAGAAATCGTGAAAGAAAGATTAGAAAATGAGACATCACTGAAGACAAGAACAAAACTGGATGTCAATGCCATCATAGAATTACTCAAACTATGCACAGAAAAAACATATTTCCAATTCAAGAACGAATTTTATCAACAAGAGTTTGGAATGGCGATGTGTTCTCCTTTGTCACCCATTTTAAGTATCATATTCATGTAATACTTTGAAGAAACCTTCGTTAAAACATTTCACAATGGTCCAAAAATATGGTGGAGATACATGGATGATGTTTTCGCTATCTGGAATCGAAGTGAAGAAGAATTAAACATTTTCTTGGATCATATAAACGGTCAAGAACCGACAATCAAATTCACGTTAGAATCAGAACAAAACAACCAACTCCCCTTTTCAGATGTCATGATCCAAAAATCATCATCCCGAATGGAAACATCTGTACACAGAAAGAAGACGCATACCAATTGATATCTACACTACCACTCAAACCATCATACCAGTGTGAAAAAAGGGATAATTAAATGTCTCTATAATCGAGCCCAAACAGTTTGCAATTCCAACCAGGATCTACAGGAAGAAATAAACCTCATAAAATCTGTTCTCAAGGAAAATGCATATCCGGATCAGCTTGTGGAAAAAACAATCAATGACATTGAAAACAAAAATCCATCAAACAACCAATTAACACAACCAACAGGAGTACTCCCACCACCTACACATTTCACAACCAACATAATACCTTATGTCCCCGGATTATCTGAAAAGATCAAACGAATTGGACATAGGTATGAGGTGAGAACATCATTCAGAACAACAAACACACTGAGATCTATACTAACACAAACAAAACCAAAAAACTCAGAAGAAAGTACCAAAAAATGTGTTTACAACATACCTTGTTCGTGTGAAAAAATGTGTTTACAACATACCTTGTTCGTGTGGTGATAGTTATATAGGTGATACGTCAAGACCATTGGAAGTGTGCCAAAGTGAACATCAGAGTTACATCAGAAATCGACAAATAACCGGATCAAAAATTGCAGAACATATCCTCACATCCAATGGCGATCATACGATTGAATGGAATAGGACAAAAAACTTGATGAAAGAACCACATCAAGAGAGGAGAAAATTGAAGGAACGGCCTGTATTCTTCTTTCCAGTAACAACTGCTTTTCAACAAATTCTGTTGAAATGGATCATACATGGTTACCTCTACTCAGAGAGGAAGTGAGATATGGTAGAATGCTAATAAACTGATCTGAACAACACTCCATATATCAAATGAGCAATACGTCACTCTCAAACTTTTTTGGCAGATCTCAATTGACATCCGTCAGTTGAAAAAGCGAAAAAGACTCTGCAAGAAAAAATCCAAATTATTAAAACAACTAAAGGAGATTTAGAAGATTTTGAGAACGGGGGCAGATATAGTCCCCGAAACGTCAATCAAAAGCTATATAGAGAATTAAAAAAAAATTGATAGGCAAATTCATAAAACGACAAGTTATTGACTAATTGAATCATTTTTCTATAGGAAATATAATTTGGTGAACGCAATAACTTATCGGGGTGAACTAATTAGTTTGCCCTTTCTGCACTTGTATAGATTTTCCTGATTATATTTTCATTTTCAGACTGTGGAAGGTTACCCAAAAAACATGTCAAGAAACGTTGTTTCCCCACAAAAAACCACAGATCTCAATTGACATCCGTCAGTTGGAAAAGCGAAAAAAATTCTGCAAGAAAAAATCCAAATTATTTAAACAATTAAAGGAGATTTAGAAGATTTTGAGAACATGGGCAGATATAGTCCCCGAAACGTCAATCAAAAACTATATAGAGAAGTATCTTTTGAATTTTGAAATAAAATTTTGATAGGCAAATTCAGAAAACGACAGGTTATTGACTAATTGAATCATTTTTCTATAGGAAATATAATTTGGTGAACGTAATAACTTATCGGGGTGAACTAATGAGATTGCCTTTCTTACACTTGCATAGATTTTCCTGATTATATTTTCATTTTTAGACTGTGGAAGGTTACCCAAAAAACATGTCAAGAAATGTTGTTCCTCCACAAAAAAACACAGATCTCAACTGACATCCGTCAATTGAAAAAGCGAAAAAGACTGCAAGAAAAAATCCAAATTATTAAAACAAGCAAAGGAGATTTAGAAGATTTTGAGAACGGGGGCAGATATAGTCCCCGAAACGTCAATCAAAAGCTATATAGAGAATTAAAAAAAATTGATAGGCAAATTCATAAAACGACAAGTTATTGACTAATTGAATCATTTTTCTATAGGAAATATAATTTGGTGAACGCAATAACTTATCGGGGTGAACTAATTAGTTTGCCCTTTCTGCACTTGTATAGATTTTCCTGATTATATTTTCATTTTCAGACTGTGGAAGGTTACCCAAAAAACATGTCAAGAAACGTTGTTCCTCCACAAAAAACCACATTCATTCAATAGATATATTGTAATTTCAGATGTTCAACATTTACAAATATGTGTCTCACAGAAACCAATTTTTTATCATACCTGCATCATAATCCTTGTTTTATGAACTAAAAAGCGTGCGAAATCTCAAAATTAAAACACGCCGTGTTCTAAAGGTTGCTAGGTAAAAATGTAAAAAGTCCAACTTTTTATTTATGTGTCAAATTATATCGAAAATATATAACAACTATTTCAAGTAAATATTATTCTCAGCATCGCTTGTAGTTTCAAATGGAGACACCAAAGTGTGGAAGATTTATATTTCTTGGACATTTCCATCATATATGCTAGCATCACTGATTCATTCACAATTTGAGTCTGTTTCTTCCCGATCCATAGCATCAACTTTTCATATTCTCTATAATACGAATTTCTCGATTTTTCTGGTATCAATTTTGAGTCAGCATCTTCGGCTAACTTTAAAATTTCGGTTAAGAGTTCTCCTTGATTCATATGAACTGCCAAATAAGCTTGTAAACAACAATGGCTATATCCATGTCAACAAGACGTGACATCAGATGTCCATTACATACCTGATTAGATGTATTGAAATATAAGGAACATTATCGTGATCTTAAATTCATTTCCAGCATTGTTATTGAAGTTATGATGCAGGTATAATAAAAAATTGCGTATGATACACATGTATGAGTGCCTTTAAAGCACTTGTACTCGTTGCGCGTGCTTTAAAGGCTCACTTATACACTTGTATTATAATATACTATAGTTACAAGTACTAGTAAAATTAAAGTTTGAAAAAACTAAAAAAAACACGCATATATGGCAATAAGGACTAAAAAGTTAAAAATAATGAGAATAAAGACATTGATCAAAAGAATTTATTTTATGGATGGATCACAAAACAAGAGTTGAAAGAAGGTGGTCGATCATTGAGCTCTCCATATGTTCATCATTCATACCCGCTTTGAACAACGTAAAAATTTCGTACTTTCTCCCAAGTGCACCTTATCCTGTGACGTATCCATTCTACAAAGGGGTGAGCTTCTTTTACTTTCATCTGATCGTTATTCGTTGCCGTAAAAATACCATCCATTCTTTGGAAAACTACCTAAATTGAGAGAAAGAAATACACAGCTATCAGGTACTTCTGGAAAACTCCACCTGATATAAGAAACTTAATCTCTTTCACGGTAGTCCGGGTGCTTTCACAACATCTGCGACTCATTATGCCGAACTCACCACATGTTTCTCAGGACATTTATTTGGCTGGCATTCTTGATTTTCTCAAGAGGCTTGATGAGAAATTTGACAAATCTCAGGAAACTCTCGCAGAGATTAAAGTAGAATTGCAAAGCGTTAGTACCATAGTGTCCTTACTTGAAGAAGAAAATTATAAGCTGAAAAAGGAGATCCAGAATCTGGATCGCAAACAACGTCGAAATAATATAGTCGTCTTTGGGATCGAAACGGAAGACAATTTAGAATTTCTCTCTCATCTTAGTGACACTCTCGAAGTCCCTATTATTGCCCCCTTATATTATTTTTCGCAAAAATCAATATATTCGTCACCCCTGGCACGCAGTGTATGTCACTCAGATTGACCCCAGAAGAATTTGGACTTATCCTCGGTATATATAACGATCGTGAAAATAACAGAAATCTACAACAATAATAACGGAAGATACGGAGGTGTTTCCATGGGAAGTGAGACAAATTCTGATTTTTCAGAACTGAAAATTTTTCAGCGAAAATATGGAATGGTACTAAAATTGATGTCCTGATGAAGAATCCGTAAGAATTCCGAGCATATCTTGCCCCCTTATATTATTTTTCGCAAAAATCAATATATCCATCGCCCCTGGCGCGCAGTAGATGTCACTCAGATTAACCCCAGGAGAAATTTAGACTTATTCTTGGTATATCTAACGATCGTGAGAATTACAGAATTCTACTCCATTAATTACGGAAGATACGGGGTTGTTTATATATATTTCCGTCAGAAATCACAGGGGATGGTTCGTTCCACCTGACATGGTTGAAATTGAGGAAGGAGTTTCCGAAATAAAATTATGTAATAATATAGACCAGAATAGTATGACCAATTTCATCGATAAGGTTTGGTAAAATCACAAATGTTTGATTTGAAAACACCCCGTAGCGCCAAGAAACAACCCTGTATATGACATCTACGACTCATCGAGTTCGAAATGGATCCGAATTAGAGGGCAGACTAATTGTGGCTGAAACGTTAGAGTTTGGGTTGCTTAACTATCCCGAGTGCTGTATCGTGTATCACATTACTGTTTATTACTCAGAGACCCCAAAGTAGAAATCCAAGATACTGTCTGACACCGAGTGTTCTGAGTGGTTGCCCAATCAAATTTTCCCTACGGTACTAAGAGTTGATTCATTGTATTTGGTTTCGGGAACGGTATCTATGCCATTTTTCAAGGGGAAATTTTATGAACAATCGCTTTTGTGGTTATATACTTATATTTCTCATTTGCAAGCATTGGATGGATCTTTGAAAGCTTTCAATTCAACTAGTTATGTACTTTTTTTTGTTTTCGATTCCACTTTCAATTACTCGACTGACCTGAAGTTTTTCGTTTATCTTCGGAATAGATGGGGTATTTATTCAATTATTTATACTGAAAATACAGCGACATCAAGATCTGGAGATTCGATGTGTCACAGATCATGATTTTATAAAGTAACTTTCAGGGCTTTCAATTTATTTGCATTTGATATTTGCATTAATCAACTAAAGTGTGACCATGTTCTTGGTTTCTATGACACCGATACATACATTTTCTATTTTTCCATACTAATTTGCCTCATTTGTATAAATTCAGTCGAACTTGTCAGGTGTTACCTTGATACTGAGTTTAATGCATATAATCCTTCAGGCATGAAAAGAAATTGCGAATAATGTACGTTGAGATCACTTTGTGTTTGTCACTTGGTATACTTCAAAGAATGTAGAAAAAAATACAAAAATATTTGTTTGCATATTTTTTTAAAAATTAAAAAAAACTGAAGCCTCTACACTCTGGCCAGTTCTATGTAGAAATCAATATTCATATAAGTGGGTAAAATAAATTGATTGCCTTCGCCAAACTATCCATACGATACAAAAATAAAAGAAATTACCAAGGTATTGATGATTTTTCACCAGATGGTGAATTATACATAAATCATTGCTTCCCGCATTCTTCAGCAACGGTACCAAAAAAATGGTGAACACCATGGAAGTTCTACCGTTCTGCAGATCCCTCGTACTGAGTTCCAAAAGTAGTTTCAACTCCAATGGTATTGATAATAATCATTAATTGTTGTTTAGAAAGGCTGAGTGTTGGTATTTTGTAATTATAGTTTGTTTCTATATTTTCATTTTGTATTATACTGCACTTTATAAAAAATGGAAGCAAGTGCAGCCACATGCGCACAGCTCTACTATTCCCGCTTTGCGTTCTCAATACACTTATAGCTAATAAATTCCACAAAACGACCATATTCTAATGGATAATCATTTGTATAAAAGCTTGTCTTAATTTTTTTTCACTCATTTTTATTCTATTCCTTCTAGTCGTTCATGAAATCTGTCATCCCATTGAATTCTGACAAAAATTGATAATATCCGACCCCAAAAAATCCACATACCAATTTTGAATGGAATCGGGCCATAATAACAAAACTCATCACCATATTGGGTTTATGAATTTTGACAAAAAATTCGCGATCTCTGTCCCCGAAAACCCCTTCATAACAATTTTGAATAGAATCTAACCATAATCATAAAACTCGTTCGCCATATTGAAGCCGCCGTTTTGTTTTTCCTCTAGCAAAAATCCCAAAATGCATTGTCACCAGAATTATGAACACCTGCCAAATTTCACATTAATCGGACAACTAGAAGTGGGTAAAATTTAACTTGTAAAATAAAATAAACCTTCTCATTCTCAATAATTAAGCTCCCAAACTAATGTTGGTAACTAATTTTAAGTCCGCGTAAAACAAACAATCAACAAAGATCCTTAAATCACTTTAAAGAAACGTCGCTGCGCATCCCCATGCCTCATTTTAATTTGCTCGTTTGTTTGGCGCGGCGCAGTGGGGCAAGATACCCAAAATTTGGACAATTTGGAAAACTGTATTTATCCCCAGAAATGATTTTTTTATCTATTTATGAGGTACAATAGAGCCCATTAAAAAATGAAAGTGTAAAATACCGCGCGAAGGGTTCAATTCCCGGCAGAGAATTAATGTTATCTGAATGAAAATCAAGGTAACTATTAATTAATAATTTTATCTTTTAAAATCCTTATTCCGTGCTCCCTGAGCTTCCTCACTCAACTGTCCAATAGGTAGCAGTGCACAGGATATGATCTCAGGTCCATGTATCAGATATTTATGCATGGTTGGTGACATATTGTATAAAGGATACAAAGAGGTAAAATACCTAGCCGTTTCATGAACATAGGATCGAAATCTAGCAACATCAACTTCAAAACCACTTGCGACAGCTATCATTACGATATGAATTTTTTCATTAACACACATTATTGAAGAATCTCCTCGCCGCATTGACATCATTGGTCTTCTCAAAACCAGTCTTGGGTGTGTCGACAATTAGACCACAGCCATCTTTAAACTTTTTTTGAATTCTGGATTTATTTTTGGCCACTATATCTTTGTCTTCTTTTCGAGCCTGCCATTTTTTTTAACGGCAATTTATACGCAATGTGAACCAGACACTCAAACATGCGAATTCATCCATGCAATACTGACCAACCGAATTCCAAATTATCAGTGTTTACGCTTGTGCTAATCATGTCTTCTATGTTATAAAAAATGTTTGATGTTGCGCCACATAAGAAACATTTCTGTGTTGAAGATGTATCCGTAAGCGCTTTACAATCTTTTCCATCAATCATGGCAAAGATCAATTCGTGGGACACTTACCTTTTTATTTTGCACTATTACTGATGAATACTGTAAAACATTTATTTTTCTACTTTATTTTCCCCTGCAACTGAAAGTTGTGTGGATTCTTTAATAAATTTCATTTTTATCGGTCGACATTATACAGTCGAAGCAGGACTCGGATTTTGCCATATCAACTTTTTTTACATGTCAACCTGACTGGAACCATATATGTAATAAATACAGCAGAATCACTGGCTTCAGTACCATGGAAGGCTTGTTTGTAGGAGCTATGTCCTGATGAACCATCAAAACCCCATTTAATGAACAAACAAAGTTGATATAACTGTGAGTCTGCAAGTTGAGTAACCACAACTTGATCGATACTTTACAATTATCATAATATTATTTTAAAACATATCAAGAATGTTCAGCACAAATTCGCAAAAATCGCAAAGCCAAGGGGCTGTCTGCGTTGGATTTTTGCGATCTGTGCGGATCATCATTCAAGAATTGGCAACAAGTTTGGTGTAGTACATTATGGTTTTCTCAACTAACAGTAAGTGTACAGCGCATGATGGGATTGAAATACTTTCCCTACAAGCAAATGAATTGGACGAAGGAAATATAAACAAGCTAGTTGTATCTCACCCCGGGGCGGGCTACGTTGCATTGCCGTAATGAGTTGAAAGGTATCAAAAGGTAAACAAGGAATAGCATATTTTAAAGAGGACTACTCAAGGTTTCGATTGAATATAAAATGAAAGCGGTATCTGGTGGAGCTCCATAACAAAAGTTCCAAAATATATGCGTGACATGCAAAAATTTCAACACTTTCAATATCTAATTTAAAAATGTATTATTGACTTACTAATTTTAAATAACTTGTAACATTTAAATTGTGAAATTATCGTCACTTACCTGAGGTTGAAGCTTCCATATTTGGTTTTATAAAATTATCACGAAATAATAACCAATTTACTTTTAAAAAGTTTCGTAAACAATAAATAAACTTAAGTTGACAGCGCATCAAAATATTTTTATACGGTGGCAGTAATAGCTAACGGAAAGATTGTATTTCAATAAGAAACCACGAGCATGACAAGAACGCCTTACCTTGTGTTCGACATGAAATGCTCCTGTTCTTCTGGATTATTGGATTTTTATGAATATGTAGACGAATGGAGTGATACTTCAGCCTATGCCTATGTCCGTTCACTTTGACAAAATAACCAGGAATTAATGAAATAGCCCTTATTCAACTCAAAATTCTGGAGTAGGAACTCTCAAAATAAATCTATTTCACATGAAATAATAGTAATAATTACTAATTTCACCAAACTATGAGAAAACTCATAAACCCGACTGTGTTGGCTAAATTTGTAGCAGGTGATCTATGATCATTCGTTTCGATTTCTAAAGAGTATTTCATTCTCTTCCATTTTCAAATGAAATATTGGAGTGTACCCCCTTGTTCAATATAAAAAAAAAAATATCAGCGTAAGAAAAATTACCGCTAGGAATACCTACATGCATATTGTAACCGAACCCACCCCGGTCTTATATATTATATGGTGGGTAATTTTTCTGGTTGACTTTTCAACCTTCCTTTTTTCCTACCTTCTTTTTTTGTTGTTGTGATCGTCTAGACAGTCAGCCCCACTTCTCAGGTAGCAGGATCTGCAATCCATCTGTTCTCAGAAGACAGCTTGTTTGTTTTTCGGCACACAGCCCAGTATAGCAAATTTTTTTTGTTGACACACAACCTTATATAGATAGACTCTTGAAAGGATAGACCCTCAATTTTCCCACGTTGTGTATGTATATATTTTTTTGTGTTCTTCAGGTTAGAAAGTTTTGTTCAGCTGAAGAGAAATAAAAGACGAAAGGTAAATAAATACATATATTAATGCCAAGAGTTACAATCTCAACTTGTTCGAAAACAAATTCAACAATTGAAGTCTTTACATTTTTTCACAAGACAATATTGAAAGTTGTAAGAGTTCTGCTTATTAGGAAATCGTCTCTGGTTTCGAATCTAATTTGATACAGCTATGTAAATTGTTTCTGAAAGGATGAAATTTGGATTATATAAACAAGTGACAGTAATATTATTGTTTAAATAATCAAATTTTTCAAAATTAGTGTTTTAAAACTTACAGAAACTTCAACAAAACAACAAAACGTTTAACTGTCACATAATATGTAATTACCAAAACTACTTACTTGAACGTCAAATTTTTCCAATTCTTGTGCAAAATGCAAAATAATGGTAATAACTTCAACACGCATCGATTATCAAATAATCGACAGAAAATTTTCAAGTCCTAATATCTAGAAAACGGTTGCTTATAGCGACTTGTATGTAACAGGGCTAGCTTTTTTACGTAGATATGATAGAGGAATTGATTTTTTTACTGAAAAATGTGCTAGAAGTACGCCCAAAACAGTTATGAATCTTCAAAAAAGAAAAATACGTGTAGGTGGCGCCCCCTACGAGTAAGAGCAATAATGACATCAGGTTCGAATTCGACTCCTCAAAAAACCTCTCAATACCAATTTTAGTTTAATTATGGTCGGTATTTCTGAAGTTATTTAAAAATAACGAAGGGTTTCCGGACATATATTCATTTAGACAATTCATATTAGAATATTGTGAGGAATTACCTCCAGAAGTTTGTACTTTTGAATCACCCTGTACAGGAAAAAGTCGTATCTAAGGAGATGGAATTTGTTTACTGAAACTTTCAAAATCCTCGACTGAAACATGCCAATATTCGAATTTCTCGAGTATATTTTCAATCTGAAACTTGTATAGAAGTGATCTACGATGTTTGTTGTACAATTAGAACCAGATTTCCCTTCGGAATAAATACTGCATTTAGCCAAATTTTGATTAAAAACCTGGTTGTTGACGTCTTGTTGATATGCTACTCTGTCGGACAATTTCCTCTATGGAACTCTATTTTCAACTCTCAAGCTCTTACCGAGCTTGAGAGGTGGGTAAAAAGCATATCCGCTTGATGAGAAAAGTGTATCATTTCATTTGATATATCGGACAAGTAGCGAAATATTATAGGAAGATGATAGGGTAGCGTGGAAGTGTCATCCCTACATGTTCATAATATTTCCTAGATTTGGTTTTAATAACTCCAAAGTTACTATTCTTTCTATCAGCTTTATCAAGAATATTCTATCATTTGAAAATACATTATTGAAAAATTGCAGGGTAACGTAGAAGTTGAAGGTAACTCCTACATAGTTATAAAGTTCCCAGATTCGTTTTTTGTACCTGCAAAGTTACTATTATTTTGATCAGCTTGATTAATAAAGTGTACTCTACGATTTAGGAAGTCATTTCAGCAGAGAAATATTATTGGAACATTACAGGGTATCGTTGAAGTTTAGTGGATTACCCTCATCTCTATAATGTTCCCAGATTTGTCCTTTCTGTTCCTAAGATTGATATTCGTATGCTCAGATTGATCAATGGAGTGTGTTCTTCAATTCTAGATGTCAAATAGTTGGGAGAATGTGCTTGAGAGATGGCAGCGTAGTTCTGAAGTTGAATCGTAAGAAGTTCATACGGCGTTAACTATGAAGTGTATGGACCTCATTCCTATGAAGTGATTCATACTCACCTTGTTCTCTTCTCACAGTCTTAGACTTGTTAGTAGTTGTCGTACAATTCCATAACTTCAGTTGCAGGGAGGGAGAGAAATCGAAGGAATTTTACTTACTGGGTTCTTGTTATCGGAAACATTTTATTGGATGATTCTAACTACCTGCTTGGAATGCTCTTCTTATGAATGATATTTCATCCTCAGACGATGCTCTGAGGTTTTCCATAGTTGACTTCATAACGCTAGTTTCTTTTTTTTTGTTTATAAAAAGAACACTTCCCCTACCCACCAAAGTCTAGGAATTTATGTAATCTAACAAGACCCCGGGTCATACCGTCTCAATATCAATTCATTACTGTGAGTTCAATGTTGGAATTTTCAACTAATTCGGTCCCCCGTATAGTAACATGTATATTAGATAATATACACAATCAATTTCTGCCTTCTTCTTTTTTGTGCCTAAGAGTTAAATTCGGGTGATGAATATGTAGAAAGTACCACTATTTGGTTCATTTTACTCATCATCTATTCCTTCGACCTATTGAACAAAATATCTTGATATCCCAATTTTTGGCTTATAGGAAATGTTGGAATATTCTTCATTCACGGAAGGGTTACTGATTTCCTCTCCAAATATTGTTATAATATGCATCATATAATGATCTTTCAGTTGATCGGTCCTAGATTAGCACAGAGCATTTTATGAACATCCTGTACATATTTTCAACAAATCAATTCCATATAAATTCCTGCAACTGTTTCCACATTGAAAATTCTTCCTACCTAAATTAAGTAGGTCAGGCAATTTGAATATAATGAAAATGGAAAAATGCAGATTAAACGAAGAACGTTACCGGAATGGAAATCAAATCAAATAGCTTTCGATTCAAGTCAAAATAATCAAGTTGCTGGCTCATTGTTCCCAGGCATTTGTTGTCTCATTATGAGTCCAAACACGGAGTCTATTCCATTCACTCTCGCCGTCTTTCGCTTCATTTTATTTGTTTAACTAACTCCCGTTTTCAGCGTATTGTGCCGTGAAATAGTGGGTCTTGTTCCTACGCTGTTTCGCTGTAATCCAAAACACCTTTCGGGCTCTTGCAAATTAATGATTGCTCTTTACTTGCAAATGAGTGGAAAGAGTGGAATAAGGATTGTTTTCCAGTGTGGAGATTTTATTCGAAAGACCCGTGAGCAAGTACGTATTTCCTGGTATTAATTTCTTTAGAGTCTGATGCAAACTGACGCTGGCGGAAAACCAGTTGCTTTATATCTATTACTGTCTTTCGAAGTTTCTTAGTAATTAAATAAAAGTTGGGAAACTGAAACCAACAACGGCAAAAAAACCTGGCTGAGAAGTTTGAAACAAGGCACTTGTTCCAATTCATTAACTTCTAATTATTTTCAACTATCATATTTGTTGTCCTGAGTAATACACTCATGGAATAGGCATAGGCATTATCATAAAATAATTATGAAATGGTAACATGTACAGCTCGAAAATAATAGGAACGGCTGTGAAAATAGGATTACCAGCATAGAAGAAAGAGTGAGATAGCATCTGGAGGAACAAGGATGCATTATACGCGAAGCCAGAGTACATTTGAACAGAACTCTTTCGTTCGGCAATAAGAAATAATAGATTAATCATTCATTTAAACATAACTGCCCTTGAAACAGGCTACTCCTTCATTCAACATTAGAGAATATATCTTCGGCTGTATGCTATAGTGGTACAACTGATGCTCATTATCATTTTTTTATTGGCAAGGTTTATGATTTTTATTGAAATAACATTTGTTGATGCATTTGATGGATTGTTATACAGTTTTTAATAACTATCACTCACACCCCAGAATTGAATTGTGCCACTGTAGCACAACAATATCTCGTCGAGTTGAATTGTGAAACGACATATATTTTGCCAACATCAATTACGTTTACTGGACAATGTACCAACCCAACAAAAATAATATAACTGTAGGTACATAATGTAGTCATCACGACCAATTTTCATCTGTTTAGGGTACATTACATATGTTCATTGTCATATTAACCTCACACAACTGCTTTTCAGCTTTACTTAACGACACATACAATTCATTCGCGTACAAACCACAGTACAACTTCATCTCGAGAATTCTTTGTTGTACTCTCCTAACTCTACAACCTCATATCAACGCCTAATAGTTATAAAACGCACATTATCTTTTTGGTTGTGAAACATGGCAAATGCGTAGCCTTCAAGACGTTATAAGAAGTCATTATGTAAATTTGCTACTCTGTGCTACTTGGGACATTTCTCCAGTGACTAGTTCATAACTACATAGCCTACACCCGCACAGGCGCAATAAAAAAATCTTACCTCAAAACCTTAGTACACCGACTGACCATTTCTTTTTCACGACGATTTTGCAAACACAGTGTTCTGTTGCATAACATTGTAATGATTTTATGTGTCCTTGACATGTTTGATTGAAAAACCGCCGAATGATTTGATGATTTGATTTGAACGGCATCTCCTCAATGGGATGTGAAGGGTAGAACATATTAATCACGTTAGTGAAGAGAATGCAAAGGGTTGAATATATCTTCATGTGAGGTGTCATTTTTCCAAACATGTGAACTCTTGTTGATTGACAACGACATAGATCAACATTCCTGACATCGTTAACCGTTAACATAAACATTGTGATTTGGAAATTACATATTTCATTGATTGGTTGCTTTGATGAGAACGTACCTATTCAACTCCGTTATGAAATCATTGTTGAGAATTGACATACTAAAACGAGTACTATGTCTAAATTGGCACCAAAATGTGATACGCATCAATCCTCCCAAGCCTTATATCGCGTATACAGAATAAACTCAATCTTGTATGAAAATACAATATGCATGTACCGTAAGACATTCAAGAATTGGGTCGCAAGATACATGTTCTACCAGCAAAGTAGCCCCCTATGCCTTATGAGAAATATATTATCAGTATTTCATTAAGAAAAAATATTCAGCGTAAATGCTCCCCGAAAACAGATTCAATGAAGCTCTTGCTCGAGTCTCACAGGACGCGCGGGACAAATAATCAAATTCTATGTTCCCAGAAGGCATTTTCCATCACCACACAATTCATTTCAGTTAACACCCCTCCAACCTCCACGTCAGCCTCAATATTTACTCTTGGTCTTGAGTGCGGCTCCGACAATAAAGAATGAGAACTCATTTAGGGAGAACGTCATAGGAGATATTCAGATGAAAGACATTCTCGGCATCACGCCGGCATTGTGTCGTGCAGAACTAAGGAGACAAACAATTGAACAATATATCGTTTGACGCCTCCGTACCCCACAATTGATCTCTCAGAATTCTGTCACGCGAATATTCCGAGTAGAATAGAGCATTTCAGCATCTCGCGTATAAGCATAATAAATGATTCGACGTTGAAACGCCATAATGTACTGGTAATCTAATGGGGAGGCACGCCCAGCTACGTGAAATATTGCGAGTATTAGTCTGTTAACCCAGAAATTGCGGTTTGATATGTGGGGTGCGGAACTGGATAACCAGGTGTATGTTGGATGTGTTTCAATTACCTGATGGATCTATAGAGTGGCGGTGTACTGTCACGAAATGTCTGGTGGTATAGTTATTCTAATCCCAATTGGAACGGCAATAAAAATAAGAGCACTACGAGGAGTGTTCATATGCACTGCCCGGCAAATGGGAAATTTATTTACTACCAGTGTTTTTACTCTCAAAGCGTTCCTGGTACAATCATAAAAAAGTTATGTCGTGTGGAAGAGAATTCCTTCTCGAAACTTTTTATGTCGGTCCAATTGGGATTAGAAATACTATACCTGGGAAACGATTCAGACAGTAAAATTATTCAGGTACTCGGATAGTTTTTGAGAAACGGCTGCTTAGACTAAGAGCTCTTTAATTTGTTCAATTCATATTTCATTGTCAGAGTTAACTCTTGATTTTATTCGATTTGTTCTCTCAGTTCAAAATTATAATCATAATAATGATTCAAATGAAATTGATTGTGAATATGAAATTGGTAAAGCGATTGAGTATAAGTATATACTTATACTCAATCAATTAATACATCAATTTTCTTCACATCAGGAAGCTCAGTGAATAAGTTTTCACAGGTTTAGGAACGGTCCCCAAATTACTATGGGATGTCCACGAGCAAGCCGATATTATCAAAATAGGAAATCTCGTCGTGACAACAGGGAAACATTGGAAGGCTTAACTCCTGAGAGATATAAAGACAAACATAATCGTGAGAGTTTTGGGCATGACACTGAAAAATATAAAGAATACCGGAAAGGGTGATTTACTATTTAAGCTGAAAGGTGGATGCGACAAGGTTAAAGCATTCAAAACTCCATTGGACCTAAAAGGGTATAATATACAGGGTCCTGCAACAGTGGCGCGATGTTCCATATCTCTATTTAGGAAACAGATAGGAATCTATATTTCTATAATATTATTTTATTGCTCGAGCTCGACAAAATTTAAAAATTGTCGGTCACACAGGGTGTTCAATTTTTTCTGAGCGGATCCCAATTGTGTTTTTTTAAATGGAAACCCATATTTTCTATCGCTTTTTCGGTTTCTACATAGAAAATAAAAGATACTTTATGTATATCTTCACTTCGAAAATATTGACGGTTTTCGAGATTTCTAGCATGACAGGTTTATTTTTCCAATATTCGTCAATCAGATTATTTAAAATTATAAACTTGTGCCAAGTCCAATTGAAATTTTTTTGGCAAATATTCTACATTGGTAACTCTCTCAAACGTATATCTGAAATCGACCTGTGATATACAGGGTATGAAAAACAGCTTGCCACATATTGTAAATGAAAATTTGCAGAATCTTCCTTATTTTAAATGTAACACCCTGTACATTATCGATCCATAAGAAGCGCCAACAAAGGCTCTATAAATGTCATCAAGTATTCCCTATGGTTGTGTTTACTAGTTTTTCTTAAAACAGCTATTTTTTCGAAAAATGGCAAGTATTATAATCTCAATGAACGACTTTTTTCAAAGCAAAATCCTTTAAGAAGATATCTTGTTTTGATTATGTAATTATAAGGTGTCCTATAATTGTTCTTAATTCATTTTTTTTTTTCGAAAAATGACAATTATTTCTATTCCAACGCCATAATATTAATGATTTTTTTACTGTGAAATCCATATTTGACGACTGTGATCGAGATTATGTTATGTTTGTAACACATCTATTACCTGTTGCTAGATAAACAAGTTGTGAATTACACCACAAAATGTACGTTCTTGAATATTTACAATAATTTCAATAATCTCGAAATGTGTGCCATATTCTTTCAGTCTAAAACAACCTTTCAGCGAATGAAATATTTATTGGAAATCAAGTAGTCTGGCAAATGACACATCAAAATATTTGACTGCAAATAAGTATTGAAATCTTTAGTGAATCGTGAAGTTGAACTTTCGATATAATTTCATCAGAATGTTGTTTTCAGACAGGAATTGTTTATTGGCAAGTAGAATTTATTCTCGACGGTATCCAGATAGAAGGCATCCAGATGAAAGATCTTTCTGAAAGGTCCTGACATGATTCTTCTTTCATCCATACCACGTTCAATTACATCAAGAACTACTGTATACCGATTTTGAGAAAAGAGTGAGATTTTGCAATTGGGCTATCGGAGAAATTCGTCGAAACGAAAATTTTTTCACTAACATTTTATGGTCGGATGAATCGATATTCCATAAAAATTGATTTGTGAATCGACATAATTACCATTATTATTCGACAGAAAATCCCCACTTATTGAGACAGGTGGATTATCAACATAGGTGGTCGATAAATGTCTGGGGAGGTATCATTGGAGAAAATGTAATTGGTCCATACTTTTTTTAGGGACATCTGAATGGAACAACGTATCTCAATTTCTTACGAAATGATTTACCAGGTTTGTTAGAAGATATTCCTCTTGACCTTCGCAATGGAATGTGGTTACAACATGACGGCGCTCCTGCTCACTATTCGGCAGAAGTGAGAGATCATTTCAATGAAGTATTTCCCAATAAATGGATAGGACGGAATGGGTCTGTCAGGTGGCCCGCTAGATCACCAGATTCAACAAAACTGGATTTTTTCTTATGGGGATTACATGAAATATATGGTTTTCGTCGAGCCACCAACTTCTTCCAAAAATATGCGACTTAGAATAACGAATGCTTTTCGCAGCATTACACCAGCTGTCTTGCGCAGGGTAGAACAGTCTTTCAAACATAGATTTCAGCTCTGCATTCAAGAAAATGGAAGACATTTTGAACATATTTTATAAAAGTTTCATTATTAACCTTCATTAAACTTTCCCTTTTGTAGTTAGTCAGTTGACAATTCAAATATCTAGAACTTAAGCTCTGACTTTAATTCATGAATATACACCATAACATGAAAGAAAAAATTATTAGTAATATTAAATTTTTTTTCATTTGATCTTGGTTGGTTTGATATTGCACGATTAATGTTTAAAATTCTGCATCAAATGAAAAAAATAATTTTCCATTTAGCAAAATGTGATACATACATTTATTTCAACAAAAAATATTTGTTTGGACACCTTGTAATGTACATAATTGGAACAAGATATCTTTCGTATATTCTTATCAGTCGGCAAGTGGATTTCGCTTTGAAAAAAGTGGTTCATTCAGATTATAGCGAAGAAATATGAATACTTGCCATTTTTCGAAAAAAAGAGCTGTTTTAAGGAAAACTAGTAAACTTAACCATAATACTTGATGACATTTGTAGAACCTTTGTTGGCGCTTCTTATGAATCGATAATATACAGGGTGTTCCATTTAAAATAAGGAAGATTCTGCAAATTTGTATTTACAATATGTGGCAAGCTGTATATCACAGGTCGATTTCAGATATATCGTTTGAGAGAATTACCAAAGTAGAATATTTGATCAAAAAAAATTCCACTTGGACTTGGCACAACTTTATTATTTCAAATATTCTGAGTGACGAATATTGGAAAAAAAACCTGTCATGCTAGAAATCTCGAAAACCGTCTTCTGAGTGACGAATATTGGAAAAAAAACCTGTCATGCTAGAAATCTCGAAAACCGTCGAAATTTTCGAAGTGAAGATATACATAAAGTATCTTTTATTTCCTATGTAGAAACCGAAAAAGCGATAAAAAAATATAGGTTGATATTTAGAAACACAATTGGAATCCGCCCAGAAAAAATTGAACACCTGTGTGACCGACAATTTTTTTTTATTTTGACGAGCTCGAGCAATAAGGTAATATTATAGAAATAAAGATTCCTATCTGTTTCCTAAATAGAGATATAGAACACCGCGCCAGTGTTGCAGGACCCTGTATAGTTCAACAAAAAGAAAATGTCACACACATCTACGAAATCGACAGAGACACGAGAGAACGGGAGGTCAAACAAGCCTTCACTGCAGCGATAGGCAAAGAACAAGCATGCGAAATGAAGATAGGATCGATGAAATCAAATACGAGCGGAGTACAAATCGCCATAGTAACGACATCGAGGAAAACCACTAGGGAAAGGACAATCAGTAGCTGGCTGAACTTCAAGATGCCAAATACAGAAATCTGCTGAAAGACGAAGCAGGAGCAAGAGGGAACAAAATCCAGTTGTTAGCTTTAACTTCAAAAATATTAAGCAAACTAGTTTTCGAAGGCAATTTAACAAAAACAGCATGGGTCACGAAATAAAAATCTTGCAAACTCATTTCGGGACCAAGAGAGATGAACACGACAACTGGCAACTGAGGCTCAATTATTGATCTACTGATAGTCAGCAAACCAAACTTGAGGATCATGAAAGAACGGGCTGATCCACAGATAGCACGAAAAGAGACACCTGGAAAGGGATGAATAAGAAAATCAAAAGAAGAACCCAGCAGTGACTTTTTGGCCAAAATTAAAGTCTTCTACACTCACAGTTTATTAAGAATGAGCGCTTTATGAGTCACGCGGAATATTTGAAGGGCAGCTACATTGTCCTAGGGCGTTTCAATGGCAAATCCACGGATTGTGGGTCCCCCAAAGGGATCTGCGCCAACCGAATGGGCGGCGACCCTTGACCTGAGGTACATAACAATGGTGCGAGACCCACTTCTGTAAAGGGCTGCAGCGCATCATTCATAGATGTCATCCTCATCGACCAGAAGACAGCGTGCTCCATGAGAGATTGGAAAGTTCTAGATGGAAAACCACTTATATAACACTGTTACTTCTAGTTCAGCATAGCAGGCAAAAAATAAGTGCAAGAAACACAAGCAATGGCACCATGGACTATTGATCAGCTAGTAAATCTTCCAACGGAAACATCGAAATAGCAGAGGAAAAATCGGCAGAAGAATGACGAGCTGAAACTCACCAAAGTTATACCTATTTTTAAAAAGGGCGATAGGGAAAACCCTGAGAACTATAGGCCAATTTCTATTGTACCCTACATTGGTAAGATCTTTGAAATCATATTAAAGCGAAGGTTGAACAAATATTTTGAGAAACTATTAAGCAATAATCAATTTTGATTCCGTCAACAACGATCTACTACTCATGCAATAGCAAGGGTTGTGAGAGAGATAGTAGAGGGCTTTGAACAGGGTAAACTAACAGGTGTAACATTATGTGATCTGAGCAAGGCTTTCGACTGTGTCTCTCACAATATCCTGGCGAATAAGCTCTCTCAATATGGAGTACGAGGAGTATCTTTAAAACTAATTGAGTCTTATCTCCAGAATAGGACTCAATGTGTTACTATCAATGAAACAACCTCCCAGCTTAATCTGGTTAAAACAGGCGTACCCCAAGGCTCGGTTCTGGGGCCACTTCTATTCATAATTTATACCAATGATTTTTTTTGTCATATGTTGCCTCATTTAGGTATTGCTTTTGCTGATGATAGCTCTCTTATAAGCTCTGAAAACAGTTATGAGTCGCTATTAAATTCGATGAAATCAGCTGAAAACCTCGCCCAAGAATGGTTTACCCACAACTTATTAAAATTAAACAAAGATAAGACAAAACATATAATTTTTTCGACAAACAATAAAGTAACAGTAGGTGACCATGCTAAACTTTTAGGATTAACTATTGACGATAGTTTATGCTGGGAACCACACATCGAAAATACATGTTCCAAATTGAGTACTCACAATTTTCTTCTGAGAAAACTGAAATCGTTTGTTGATAAAAATACCCTTCTTTCTGCGTACTTTGCTCTTATCCAATCATATATCAGCTATGGATTGACCCTTTGGGGAAATTCCTCTCACTCTGAAAAAGTGTTTAAGATTCAAAAGCAATCCATTAGAATAATCTGTGGTGCGGGTTATAGGGATTCTTGTCGGCCATTATTCTGCCAACTCAGTATTATGCCTCTACAAACTCTGTTCATTTATCGGACTTTGCTCGAGATTCATGAAAATAAAGAAAAACTCCGGACTAACTCAAATTATCATGACTATAATACACGCAATGCGAATCTGATCAGGTCTCAAAGATTTAAATACAATAAGTCTCTCAAAAACTAAATAAATGTTGATCTTTACAATATACTTCCTACCACACTAAAAAACAAAAACCAAGCTAAGTTTAAGAACTCTATCAAAGTGATACTGCAGAAAAAGTGTTACTGCACTATCGGTGAGTACATGGCTGACCCACCCGGGATGTGATTTGATCCAACTATCTTAACACCATACTATGTGTATGGTTTATCGTAATGTCTACATATGTGTACACGCAACATTTTATATTTATTGTTATTGTATTTTAATTGTGAATTTGAACATTATTTTCTGTATTTATTTAATTGGTACCTGTCTTGCTACAAATGTTTTTTAACATAACGTAGTTAAATAAAGATCTATCTATCTATTGAAGGGATATACGATCGTCCGGAAAAATGAAGAGTGCCTGTCGCCAAGAAAAGCTCTAACCAAAGCATATAGAAAAGCTTCAACTCGAAATATGTGATATTTTCGACGAAAACAAACTTACCAAATTATAAAATCGGAACATAGGCACGAAAGAACTGAATAATGAGAATAGCACTCAGACTCCTTATACAGTGTTATAGTGAGTTGAATGATTTTGAGGTAATTTTTTAACCGACGGAACCAAAAAGGAGGAGGTTCTCTATTCGACGCGTATATTTTTTTTATGTATGATCACGCACAACTTTTCACAGAGCGGGTCGATTCCGATGATTCTTATTTCATTGGATAGGGTGTACTTCGATGTTGGTCCCATTTCAATTCGAACAATAAAATACATCCCTAAGGGTAGCAAAATGAAGGATATTGATCGTTCACCCTCTGAATTTTGGTCCGTTAACCGATTCTATCAGGCATAACTTTGTAGTTGGTTTTCCGATTTGGATGATTCTTTCTTTATTAGAAAGGGTATACCTCATAATTGATCATATTAATTTGAAATGAAATGATCCACCCCTAGGGTAGAAAAATAGGGGATGATTGATTTTTCACTTGTGAACTTTGGCACACATATGTAGTTGACATTGACAGACCCTCCTACATCCGTCAAAATGATTACATTCTATGAAAGGATGGAATTATATACAAAGTGATAAAATCCACTGACCAGAACTTTCAAAATTAATTTATATTATATAACAATAAATAGTTAAAATAGAAAATCATATTATTTAATAGTTGAAGTAAGCTAGGTAAGTATTTTGGAAGTAATCAAAAATTAAGTAGCTAGAAATTAGTAGATTTCAGCAACAAAAAATTGAAAAATAAAATTTTTTCAACAAAAAATCAACTGAAAAGCAAAAAATAAAATAAACCTTCTTAGTCTAAATGATAATTGAGCTCCTAAACTAATGTGAGTAACTGATTTTGAGTCGGCGCCAAACAAACTAGCAATTGAATTAGGTAAAGCGTAAAATGATGGCAGCGAGATGCACGGCTGCGTTTTGATTACTTCTTCAAAGTAAAATAATGATTTCGATAATTGTTTGTTTGGCGCCGACTCAAAATCAGTTACTCACATTAGTTCAGGAGCTCAATTATCATTTAGACTAAGAAGGTTTATTTTATTTTTTGCTTTTTGTTGGAAAGTTTTTGTAGTAAATTTTTGACTCTCACTACGGTTACAAAATGGTACAGAAAAATTGTTATTTGTTTTTGTTATTCATTCTCGTAATGTAACGTGATAAACATATTTTGCGCATTTCTAAGTTTTGTGAATGAACAGGCATGGATACCGTTTATTGAGTATATTATTATTGTATATTTAGTTTGTTGTGTAATATCTGTTTTCTTTGTGAAATTGCCTAAAGGTGATAAAGTTCCGAACCGCAGTCAAAAGACTCCATGCATTTCCACCTAGTCAAGTCAGTGAGGGTTTTTACTTCTTAACCCTTCGAAACAGCTCTAATTTCGATGATTTTTTCAAAATATTGTTTTTTTGGAATTGCAAGTTAAAATAACTAACTTCAGGAATTCAGTATTGATAATAATTTCTCGATAAAAAAGATTCAGAATTGCCGTTGATGAATGTTAATTATTGAATCATTCAGATGATAAAAACTATGATATACGAACATACAGGCATATATGTATTTTTAACTGAAAAAAATTAATATTTCATGAGAATATACATACATGTTTAGTAAAAACCGATCTTTTGTAGTGTAGTAGACTCTACCCGATAGAAGAATTCAAGGACATACTACATATGTTTCTGCTGAATACACACGCTGCACACGCAGTAGTCTTATGATTTTTAGATGAGAATGCATGTGTTCTGAGGTTAATTATGCTTTCAAATACTTTTTCAACATTAACTAATAAACTTATGAGTGGGAATTGTAAAAAAAAGAATTGTTGATAACAATTCATGAAAAAGTGTGAAGAAGTAAGTGAAAACACAATGTGTGAGGTAATTATGTCACTTGTTCTTAGTTTGTGGTCAAAATAATAGGATTGTGTGTTTTTGAGTTTGTTT
This sequence comes from Gonioctena quinquepunctata, assembly GCA_018342105.1. Taxonomy (NCBI): domain Eukaryota; kingdom Metazoa; phylum Arthropoda; class Insecta; order Coleoptera; family Chrysomelidae; genus Gonioctena; species Gonioctena quinquepunctata. The sequence continues at coordinate 51,292 of JAFIRS010003941.1, read as the reverse complement.
ATGTATTTTGAAGAATTAAGATCTTATTACAAAACATTCAAATGCTGTTAAATTATTATTATTGTTAGAACCATGTTACTTGCATTGCAACATATCGATTCAACAACTCTAAAAGGGTTAGCTCCCTAAGTGTAATGTTCTTTATTTTATGTTGAAATATATTCCTGTTATCATTAACTAGTAGTTGAGGTGAGTTTATTAAACTTTATACACTGAATTATCGATGAGAAAAATTTTCAAACGAAAAAGATTATCAGGAATAAACAGAAAAAATAGAGGAAATTCAAAGGGGTGAAAAGTTGGCCAAAAAGTCTTTTCTTTGGGAATTAGATTTTCTGGCTCCTAAAGAAGCTCCATGCAAAATTTGGAAACTTAAGATGGAACCGAAGTGCAGTTTTCGATTTTTCAACTTAGCCGCTTCCTCGAGTTTTTCAATTTGTTTGTTTGGTCAACCCTAAGGCAGGCCCTACTAAAAAAGTCTTCCACTCGGATTTTCACCATGTAAAGACCATATCATGGTAAAGGAACACAAAATTAAGCATATAGAAGACGTCGAATTTTTGCAATAATCGATTTTAGCGCCCAAAATTTTCAAAAAAAAATAAGTTTCGAGTAGTGCGCCTCAACCAAATCGTCTTCTGCTTTGTCAGATGAATACTAGTCACTTTCTTAACAAAATTCTCATAGAAATCGTCGAAAAAGTCGATAGTCATTTTCCCTTCGTACTGTAGTGGGCTCTGCCCGATTTCAAAAATATTTGGAAGACGTGTGTGTGCTATCGCGTCTCAGAACACGCGGCTCTCTAACTATAAAGGAGTGTGAGGTAAATTATGTTTTGAATGTATTTCAGATTTTGACTTCTGTCTTACAACTTTTTTCCATTGAATCCGATTTTCATTTCTAAGATCTATGTAGAAAAACATGTTTCTTATATGTTAAAGAAACATATTCTACACTCTATTGAGAATTGTTGTTGCATTTGCATAGACCAAGATAGTTTAAATGCACCGAGAACTTCGAGTAAAAGTGTGGAAATGCTCACCGAAGTAACAAAAGTGCTGCCAATACTAAAAGCAGTTTTTGCAGGATGGAATTTCATCAATAGTGCTATAGGGATTGACGAAAGAAAGATTTTTTATTGCCAGTTGGCATGAAAAATGTATTATTGTACTCAAATTCAATGAAATTCATTTATTCCAATATTTTTTTTTTCAGATCTGTATAACCTGACTCCGTAAATCTTCTAGATTATCTGGTGAAAGGCTTCGTCAATAACGACTTCCACGTTTCTGCGAATATTTTCAGGGAACTATCAATAACATTTCAATTCTCATAGGAAATTTGTAATCAGTGATCCCGAAAACTCTCTAATCCTAATTTCACAATTTCAATAAACAAATTTTTTTATCTTTTCAAGAAATCAAGAAATACCTCTGATTACAGCATTATGAAATATAGCAATAAATAAACCTGTATAATTCCAAAATAAAATCGGAAAATGAAAAAACCTTTTTTGAAAATGTGTTAATTGATTTGACTAATTGAGTGTGTGGCCCGTTCTGTCCAATTATAATCAATAAGAACACCCACATATTTTTGTACCTGTAGAGTTGTCAATTTTGAGATATATTACATCAATTGAAAGAGTAGTGATTCAGGACTATTTGTGTTCGTCGGTGAGAAGGAAAAATCTGTGATTTTTTCGATATTCAATGATGATTTTTTATAGTCAACCCAGTTTACAGCAATTGAGGTACCATTGTGTGTATAATCCAAAACATGGTCCGTGTTCCATTAGTACAGCGGATTAATACATTTTGTTGTTATAGTAAAACCTTGTGGATCGATGATTTTGAATCAAATTTGTTTAATTACCATCCTCCTTTTATTCACTTTAATTTCGTTTTTTTAATGTTCGACAGCTACTCGGTATGACTTCAGGAGAAAGTAACAAATAATTATCCTCATTCTCAAGATCTAAACGAAGAACAAATATCGCAATAATCATCTCTTGTATTTTTCGAAAGCCGTTTTGAATTATTTCCGTTGACGGGTTCACCTGAAATCTACAGGGAGTTTGGGACGATTTTATTTCTATGATACTTTATTAATGTTTGGATTGTTAGGTTTCTGATTTGAAGCTATAAACAGTTTACGAGACTTCCTATTTCATCGAAGCAGTTATATCCGCTAGTTCTATTTATAATTTGAATTTTAGCTAGAAGTCGCAACTCATCCCTACCAATTTTATGAATCCAACAACTTAGAACAAGAATCCAACTCATCGTAGATTTCCTCCATTAACAAAATAAGTCCATTACATCACCAACATCTAACCTGATTATCTGAGAACGGTTTAATTAGAGGGGTGGAAAGGGAAGTCATTGGAACTAATTCTCTACTGACAATCAAGTTAAGTTTGAAGTGGGTGAGATACACACATACACCCCGTTAGTGAGCACTAGCTGAGACTGCAATATTTATCTTAATTTCCGACATAACTGAATTTATCGCCATGTCATGCTTCTGAACGTTTGTTCTCATCCAATAAAAGGACAGAAAGGGTATTGTTCAGAACCACCTTAGATCAATAAAACTCGTGAATACTAAAATGTTATGTTTGGGTGTAGCCAAATGTTTCTGAAGGATCTGTAATTATTAATAATTTGTTGCTGTAGCGGCGTATTCATTTGTTTTCCTCAGTTATAAAATATAGATTTATTCATATTTTTGTGTTTTTTTATTTATTTATACTGATGGAAATATGTTGCCATGTTAATATATACTAAATATATCCGATGGTCCTATTTTGTACCATATGGGCGCAAACTATTTCAAAAGACAATTGTAATAATTATATGGGTTCCTATTCAATTATATAAGACAAATTATTATGAACGAACAAGAACAATTTTTGAAAATTGCCTACGCTCATATGGTAAAAAATGGGACATCAGTAGTTAGCCTAGACTTCCGGCTGAGTGCTCTACAAATTTGTTGTCCTGATTTTGAAAGGTTTGCGAGATACACATTTTTTCGTGAACTATTACTGCGGTAGGTAATTTTTTTCAGAAAGTTGAACATATGTCAAACACTGTATTAGATGAGTTAACATAACCTAGCTTGTCTAAACTCAGAATGAGAAGGCAATCAAACCATTTGAAAAAAGTTTAGAACTCCTGTAACAACAACAATGTCTGTGGAAAATCCGTAAGAAAGTAAATAATGATGATAATCTGTTGGTATATGACTCTATGATATATCTTGAAGTAAATGCAGATAAACTCTTAAATTTAGCTAGACGAATGAAATATGCAAAAAGATCAACCCTTTTATATCCAAAGAGTTGGAAAATATCCTCAACACTTGAGGAGTCTGAAACATTTTACAATTCTTCGTGAAATTACACATACAGTTTGTCATATTACGAAATTATACTTTTATAAAATCTAATGCCTCCAACACAAAAATAAGACTTACTGAAAACCAAAAATGGAAACTGCAAAATTAGGTCTTATTTTTTCTTATCCCCTCGAATATATCATGAAGTGTCAATATAATTTAGATTATAAATGTAATAATATATTTTTATCTATTTCTAATAACTTTTAAGAATAAATACTCCCTCGATAAAAAGGAAACTTCATGGGAGAGATTGATTTTCCGATTCAGTAAACATAAATGTGAAAAAGGAAATATTTTTAATTGAATATTAACTAGAAATATTTTTCTGAAAATTGAAAACAATATTGTATTGATAATGTTTCGTTTTCAACATCCCTCCTCCTAAGAGGTTATTTTGAACGTTGATGGTTTCATATCTGATTTTATGAACATCCTGTTCATATTATCAAATAAATCATAATATACTATGTTTATCAGTATATAAATTAAACGTGTACGATAATGACAGGACGATTATTTTTTCAAGCTGATAAATGTCTTCATAGTATCCAAATAACTTACTGTCATTTTTAAATCAAGTAAATCTTGTTGCGTGCTCCAAGAATTTCAAATATATATAATCCAACAAAACATCAGCATAAAATCTCTTTTCGTAAATAATTCCATCACCCTAATACCCCCAAATGCTTGAAACACTGAGACAGTTATATGTCTGTGGTTTTGCTTGCAGTCGGGGATAATGCGTGTAGGCTGACGTATTTCCGTTATAGTCAGTGGAGTATAAAGGGAATTTTGTCATCCCACCCTATACAGGACAAATAAACGGACCATGAAATTGATTGCGGGGTTTTCCTAATTTATGTGTCCGAGTAAATTTGGAAAGTGGGGAAATATTGGGACAAACAAATATATCCACACAAATAAATATAGAATTGTGTTGCGTTCGTTTTCAATTCAAATGCAGAATGAATACGAGCTTCATACAAAAGCAAATGCGTTTCGCTCACATAATTTTCCTGAAATTATTGCAAGGAACCTGTGGGCTGTTTGGGCCTGTACGATATCAAATCTTCTGAACCACATTGATCTCTAAATGAAACAAAACGAAGTATAAAGTCCCTCTCGGCTCGATGCATTATATTTCCTTGGCTGTTCCAATAAAAACGAAATTCACCTAGTAGTGGTCTATGTGTTTGATGAGTGAGTGAGTGATAAAAATGGCACTTTTCAGACCTAAATAACTCAAGAACTATAAAGTCCATTCATGAAATTTGGGGTTCTAAGTGATCAAGGGGTCCTCATCAGAAAAGAGTCTAAGGAATTCTTATTCGAAATAAAAGCAACGAACAACGTGATGTTTATAACAATCGTTTAAGTGACCGGCGATGCGTATTTAAAGCTTTCGTTGTGATAATTGTAGGTACACTTTTTTACATGTTCTTTAAATTTGTGCCTTTGTAAAAACGTCAATTCTTCACAATGTGTGAAAACAAATGAATGACAAGTAATGAAATAAAGGATAATTAATATGTTTATCAGAGATGAACAATAAATAAATCAAATTACTGACATACCTACCTCGAATGTTACTATCCAGGTCTGTATATGAATTCATATAACACAATTTTAAAGCACCATTCACAGAACAATACTTCTGCAAGAAAAATCTACTTTGATTTGACTTGAGGATTGAAATATCATCGTATGGTTTGACACGGGGAACTAACGTTTTGGTGGTTCACCGTTAACGAAAAAATGTTCATGATTCCACAAAAATATTGATATCCTTGATTTAAGGGCGGTATTCGCAGTGCTGAGGGTATAAACTGTGTCAAAATCATCATTGCACAAATTATTTCCAAAAATGTTCCCAAGGTCACTTGATATCACTTAAATCGAATTTGTGAAAGAGACCATACTGATTTTTAATTTTTTGAATCATATAATAGCTTGATTCCGATATATGATTATTGAACAAATTCCACTAGAATTGTATGAAATGTATTTTAAAGCTGCAAAATAAGCGATCGGCATGCTATACACCAAGTACTATTTTTTTTAAATTAAATAACGGTTATGAAATTAAAGTTCAACTCAAAGAGGTTTCTGAGATATTTCTGCAAATAGGGCTTCTGTTTTCAACACCCTCAATCTAAACTAAATCTAAAGTATATATTTATATATAGAATATATGATGGAATAACTCTCATTTCTCCTATCGGACTTACTACTTTTGCCTACATATGAAATATTTTGCCTACATATTTGTGAAATCTGAGAATTTTTCTTTCTTTCATAATGGATTTACAATGAAGATTGGTAAAATTTCGGATTTTTCTATTAGATATTAGAGTGATTAGATATCGTAGTATGCCTGAAATTCCTTCTTACACTCTGTTATTCGGGTACAAGCAACATTCAACATGAAATTCTAATTTGGCAAACTTTAAGTGTTTCTTAGTATATTTCTATTTGAAGTTGGTCAACGACTTATTCAGTCAGAAAATCAAATACTTAATTATTTTCAATTATATTGGTGCAGTTTGCATTTCAATGAAAAATACTCAAAATAATATTAAGTTGAAAATATAAATGTTCCCCACTGTTTAAATTTTCAAGAATTCAGGTCGTGTTCAAGTCATGTGCAAGTTGTATAAAAACTGCGTAAATGAAAAAATGGTAGATTTTTGCATACAATGGGAAGATTTCCTAGTCTTTGATAAAAATAAGTTTATCTATAAACTCATTGCAACACTTTGCATAATCAAAACCCAGTTCTGGATCAAGGAATATTTATTACAAATACTTCCTGAAAATGTCCTCTCTTCTCGTTCTACAGAGTTAATTCACCATAACTACGTTCATACAATTCGAACTTCTGTACTTTAACGAAAATATAGAGCAAAGAACACTAGAAAAGACACCGGCGCTAATACCGGACATATTACACACATTGTTCAGCAACAAAGTTTAGTCTGTTAGAGCTCGAGAACAAAGCTCAGAATAAATTGCGCACCTTTGTTAATTTATATTCTTTTGTGTTGGTGCTCACCATATAACGTCGTTGAATCTGTTTCAAAAGTACTTTCGTTGATTAAAAAGTTGTCTAATTTGAATAGTTGCGCAGAGTGTTTTATTCCTATCGTTCCATTCTGGATATTTTCACGAGCCTCAGTACATGGAATTTGATTTGCATTCGATTGGTCCCGGTTAATGTATTGCTATAAAAGCGGTCTCATCGGATTGAGATGACTAATGAAATTTGTCTGGCCCTCATTGATTATTCATTTTTGCGAATGTGCATATATGTATGATGCAATTTTACAAGCCGTCCTTCCCATTGATAGGTTTTTAACTCTACTTTTATTGTTTCAGGTATGGGGATGAAATACTAAGGAATATATCGGTATAAAAACTTACATTGGAGACTATATTACAAATAAACTATGTCAATTATCGTAAGTATACACTGGTGTCTTAAGTATTCACAGCTTGGAAAAAACAATTAACCATAAAAATGGGCAATGTTGTAAGGTATGGTGTATCTCAAAACTAGTTAAAAATGTTTCAACTCAATTAGAGATTCAATTATTGTTACTCTCATGTGATATCGAGTGTTTTTTTTCAATATAGCTCTGAAGCAATAATAACTTTACAAATTCTTTGGGGAAGAAAACATTTCCGTGATTGAATGAACTCAATGCTTCATTTTAAATTCGAGGGGTGTCTTCATGAATGAATATTTTTAAGGAAATGGCAATTAAATGCCTCTGAATTGTAAACTGAATTCTGACTGATGGAAAAGGGGTTGGGTACTTAGTTTTGAGCTTTTTTGTTGTTGATTAAAATAACATGAGACCGATCACTATAAAAAGAACTAATAATATGTTTATTTCTGAGTAAATGCATTGAAAAACAACAATAAATGTTTAAACACACTATTTTTTATTATTTACTGAAAACGTGTACATTTCTGTTTCAACCGTTAATATTTTTTGCCAATATTTTCGATTTCATACAGAGGAAGGAAAAAGAGAGAGAGATGATATCAGTACTTTCCAGATTTATCTTGGGAAGGGAGTACGATTAAAGGCCTCCGTTCACTAGACCTGACCGTAATATGACCGTAACCTAACCAACACAATCCAGTGTCATTCAAGTCCGTGTACGGCCCGGTTAGGTGCATGTCTATTGCGAAACAGTGTAGTGAACGTTGGTTCCATTATTAATAACTAACAAATATTTTTTGCATGTGTCGACTCGATTACGGCCATCGCACAAATTGTACAAGTAGTATGTTGTTAGCCCATGTTTTCTTCTCATAAAAATTATCAGAAAATATATAATTAATTTCTTTATGTCTCAGAAAAATTATACTATTCTTTTTCAATACCGCCAATATCACCTTTGTAATACTGATCGATTAATTGTTCTTTTATTTTTAGAACAATAATAATATTTAATTTAGATTACTTTACTTTTTCTCCGAACATTCACTAATAAAATCTCTATACTTACTTATATAATCTCAACTCCTCTCGTCCAAAGTGGTCACAATATCTGGTTTTTCATTTCAAATAATTATAAATATCATATTTTTCATATTATACGGGCAGCTGTCACCAGCGGAATAGCCAAAAATTAGATTTTACGACACATTCCACGAATTTTGAAAAAATTATTAAAATTTATTTACCAAATTCTTATATCGGGATCCAGATTCGGCCTTCGGCTTAATAAGCGAGGTCTTTCTGAATATTTTTTTTCCATAAATTAAATAGTACTTTTTTTTCAACTGAAATTTATCGAGATGTTAAAAAAAAAACTTTACTTCCTGATTAAGATTACTCTCGAATTGGGTTCAATTTATTTTTTCCTCAGTTTCAAATGATACACAAAATAACTTAAATACAGCTCGTACAAAAGTGCGACTATCCCAAAATATGCTATTCGCTGCCTGATAGTGGTCCTGTAATTTTCTATTTATGACAAAGCCAAAAATTAGTGCAACAACCACTCTTGGCTATCGATGGCGCGATCGCTCGCGAGTGAAAACCCGTGATCCATCCATGGCCTTGGCTAGCCAACGACTTCCCGTAAAATCCTTCCAGATGCCTGATCAAAAACCAAGCGACGTTATAATTTTTATTTTCATTGGTCACAAATTCCCCTCAAGATGAGTGACATAAGTCAAAGTCCACTCTGGCTTCCCTTGCATTCTGCCGACTTGACAGAATTAACCCGCCGAGTTGAATCAATGGTGCTTGTTGAACATTATCAAACGACAACATTAGCAACATTTGAAAGTGGAAATATTGTGTCCGAAAGAAAAACATGAAAGAATGGAATTTTGTGGCATAGTGGACAAATTATTGAATTAATGAAAAAAAATCATCCCCAAGTGGGAGTCGAACCCACGACCTTATGATCTCTAGCCAATGGAATGGCTCAGTTGGTTAGAGCATATGGCCATATGCTCTAACCAACTGAGCCATTCCATTGGCTAGAGATCATAAGGTCGTGGGTTCGACTCCCACTTGAAGATGCGTTTTTTCAATTCAATAATTTGTCCACTATGCTACAAAATTCCCTTCTTCCATGTATTTCTTTCGGACACAATATTTCCACTTTCACATTATATATTTGGCTAAATCGTATCAGTGGTTGAGATCATCTTCTTAATCTGCTATTGAAATCGTCAATTGACGATGATGTTAGAGTGACAGGTGACGGATCTTGATGGCCATTGATAAGTACGTTTGATCTTCGATTCATTTCTAACATGAACATTAAATTATGAAAGGAAAGGATTCACGAGTGTGTGTCGATTCCTATGTCCTCGAATGGCTCAGGTGGTTAGAGCGTATGGCTAGAGATCATAAGGTCGGTGGTTCGACTCCCACTTGAGGATGCTTTTTTTCTTTAATTTAATAATTTGTCCACTACGCCACAAAATTCCCTTCTTTCATTAGCAACATTGTTTCATATCTTTAACGGGCGAAATAAAATATTCATTCTCTAAGAATTTATGAGCTGATTTGACGCCGAAATCACAACTAATTTCTATGTTCCGAAATAAGAACTCTTGTTATCAATTTATTCCTGTACTTGAAATTGAAATTTATGAAATTCGAAAAATGAACCCTGGAACCAAACCGAAAACACTAACAACACCCTTACAGGGTGTTACAAAATGTCGGGACAAAAAAGAAAAATGTTTTTGTGGTATCATTAGATATCACGTGATTCCCATGCATCTCTCCAGCCACCCACGTATCTCGTGAACGGTTGACGTAATCGGTGAACAAATAACGGCAATCGCTTTTACGTTCCCAAAAACCTATATTAAACTAGGTGTCACGACAATCTGCTAAAATAACAAATCTGCAAGTTTTGACGGATCTTGACGTTTTCTACCTTGAGAATTTGCAATGGCCAATTAGCGTCGAATCACTTGCCACAACTCGGAGGCGGGTTTCGATCTATCAGCGGGTTCGTTGCACTATGAAAGCGGTCCCTGCTCGAGTGCCAAATTTGTTATCTTCTGTAAAAGTATAGAAATAGTCGTGAAGCCAATATTATGAACTATCCGCAAATGATTGATATACTATTATCGACTTTGAATATTTTCATATTATACAGTGCTTCTCAAAAGTCCCCTCTCCCCCTCTTATTTTTGGAACGATTATACATGAACAAGTGAAATTTGGAAACTGAATATTAAAGGTTGTAAACTTCCCTACTTGTGATGATAGATGACGAAATCGTCAAAGATGACGTCACAAGGCCATTGTGACCAATAATTTCAAATGGAACCTCACGGCAACCGACACCTCTTTTAAAAGGTATCGAAAAAACCTATTCAATGATACTAATTTTGTTTGTGTTTATGGCAGATTCGGCAACTCGTTTTAAAAAAACGCAAAGCTGTGATGAATTAAATCAGTTAATACTAAAATTCCAAATTCAAGCTCCGCCTCTAGATAGTTGTCAAATAAGCTGACGTTTTTGTAAGTCTCCCTAATTCGACGTTTTTGTAATTGTCCAAGTTTTTGTACATTTAATAATTTTTGTATTGTTGATCGAACGTTTAACTGTTTTAGCAGCTTTTGATACTTTTAATATTTTTGTTCATTTTGATAATTTGTTAAACTGTTGTGAGCCGAACGTTTAAGTGCTTCAAGAAACTAAATGGTACGTGCTTTAGGTGATAAAGTAGCAGCGATCCTAATTCTTGGTGAAACTGGACAAAATATTGATGCAGCAGAACGCATTTTTAATGAGAGGTTTCCCGATCGCCCCGTTTCGAGGACTTATTTGAGGAAGCTCCTTCGTAAGTTTGAAACAACGGATAGTATTAATGATGCGAAACGATCTGGCAGATCACAAATTTCTTATGAGAGAAAAATTGATATACTGGCAGAAGTAATAGTTCATCCTACTTCTTCAACAACTCACGTTGCATCTACCTGTGAAGTCAGTCGAAGTACAGTACACAGGGTGTTGAAAAAAACAAATTTCATCCATACAAATTAAAAATGGTTCATCAACTCTCAGACGACGACCCAGACCGAAGACTAGAATTTTGTGAAAATATGGAAACTAAAATTAACCAACAGCCAGACTATGTCAAAACAATTTGTTTTAGTGACGAAAGTACTTTCTATCTGAATGGAAATGTAAATACACATAATGTGAGGTATTGGAGTGACGCAAATCCTCATCTGTTTCGTGCAACACATACCCAATTTTCCCAGAAGGTGACTTTTTGGGCAGGTATCCTGGGAAACCACATCGTTGGGCCTCTTTTTTTGAATACTCATTTAACTGGTGAGGTTTATCTGGAACTGTTGCAAAACGCAATAGAACCGTTAATCCTTGAAATTTTTTAAAATCCAGATGAATTCGGCAATTTGGAAATAACATCCCAACAGGATGGTGCTTCTCCACACTATCACGGTGCGGTAAGACGGTATTTTGATGAGGAGTATCGTGGTAGATAGATTGGACGACGAGGTTCAACGGAATGGCAGCTCGATCACCGGACCTCACACCTTTGGATTTTTTTCTGTGGGGGTACCTTAAATCGAAGGTTTACGCCACTGAACCTGACAATATTGACGTTTCAAAACAACGTATTGTTGCAGAATGTGAGGCTGTTTCCGCAGACACATTTGCAAAAGTACGAGAAGAGTTTAAAAACAGGATATTTCACTGTCAGGAAGTAAATGGAGGTCACTTCGAGCAATTCCTTCAAGTAGATACTGATTCTTAAATCTGTAATTGATATCATACTGAATGGAATTTAAATTTTAATGTTTACTAATGAGCCATTAAAACTGCCATTAACACAAATAAAATTAGTATCATTGAATAGGTTTTTTTGATACCTTTTAAAAGAGGTGTCGCTTGTCGTAGGGTCCCATTTAAAAATATTGGTCACAATGGCCTTGTGACGTCATCTTTGACGATTTCGTCATCTGTCATCACTAGTAGGGAAGTTAACAACCTTTAATATTCAGTTTCCAAATTTCACTTGTTTATGTATAATTATTCCAAAAATAAGAGGGGGGGAGGGGATTTTCGAGAAGCACTGTATATATTCTGTTGTATCGACGACTTGCTCCGCATATGTACGAAAACATCCACAGTACCTATTTTTTATTAGGTATAGCTATAATATCGGACCAGTAGTATCTGAATATAAACCAACTCACAGTACTCATATTATCTATTCCTTCATTTTCCACAAATGTCATTCATCATTAATCGAATTGAACTGTCTAATATGGCATTCACCGAACAAGAACGGATTCGAGACTACCCGTTCGATTTAAATTTTCCCTCATTTTCTTTTATCGCACCTTCGCAGGCGGAAAATCTGCCGAAACAGGATTACGTATTACGGTACTTCTTTCTGGTCTCCGACAATCAAATCTTTGATTTAATTTATTCATAGCCCGGCGAGACAAATTCTGTGGAAACAAAAGCCACGGCTTACCGAGTTCGGCACGACGCGTTAAGGAATTCCTGTTAACTCCATGAGCTCAAACCGATAATTCTTGAATAAGCAAGTTGTCGACTGAGAAAAGGGACGTTATGAAATGTCAGAAAGTTCAACTATGAGCCTGTTCTCGTTATTGGAGTGGATTATAAAATGTATCAAACATTTTCCAAAAAGTTCGCCCTGCAAAGAAAATAGGATATTCACCATTATTTTGCTTATGAGACCTAGGAAAGGCATTCAATTGTTCTCTGAATCCTTTCCATAATAGGCGAGATCACAAACTCACAAATTTGCTTCATATGTGCTTGATGTTGAAATATAGTGATAATAGTTATTTGTGCAACCAGTTGGGAAAAGCACTATTTTTCGTAATGAGCGAATTTCTGCGTATGGTATGGTAATGAGTTTGGCAATTGATATCGTCCAGTTAGCCGGGCGGTCTAAGCCGCGAGATCTAAGCTCTGGATCTCGAAAGTTTGCGAGGGTCCGAATCCCCACGCATACGATTCTTTTTTTTATTTTTCACTTTGAAATTGAAAAGTGATTTAGTTTTGGGATGAATATTCAAATAAAAAAAACAAATCATTTCTCACTTTCAATAGGAAAAATAAAAATAAAATCGTCAGGCGCGGGGATTTGAACGTTCGCGAGTTTTGGATATCATAGCTTAGATTTTGCGCCTTAGACTGCTTAGCCAACTGGACGATATAATTTGTCGTACGGATTACCATTCTTCAACGTAAGTAAGAAAGTTTTTTATGTACTTTTATACCTGCTACCCGTAAAAGGGCCCCTCTTTCAAGCTAGCAAGTATGCATACGTTCTTAACTACATATCACATTAATCATACTCAAAATTTCAGCTTTGCTAAAATGAGATTCGGCAGCTCTGGGATCTTGGACTATTTTCATTGATTTCGACAAAGCACCCCACGCTTTTTGGCATAGTCATTGAATATTAAAATTATTTTTTACTCTTTAGTAAGTTTAAAGCGTCTGCTCATCGTTAGAGAGACTTCCATGGAAAAACGGAAATTAATGCTACATAGAAAACTACGTTGTCAGCTGGGGTTAATATTACCAACTGTTCAAATTATGTTATTAATATTTATAATTCGTTTTTACAATACATATTATTGTAACGAACCTAGGCCGGACCTGTCGCCTCACGCGTTGCCATCGACAACGATGAGATCATCCCCGGAGATATTCGAGAACCATCCAGTCACTCTGCCGCGGAAAACAACGGTCAATATTGGAAACAATTGGAACATGCTGGACGCCAACTGCCAGAATTCGAAACATCGAGAATGCTGTATCGGAGATAAATAGACAGCCCTCAAGAGGGAGTGGACAATCTGAACGAGCCCATACGATCGAGCTATACAGTGGCGTAGTTAGTGATATAAATTAAGTTGTATATTTAAGTATTAAATAAATTAGTAAAACCAAGTTAAGTTTATTTACGTTACAATTGGTGTCGGAAGCGAGATTTTGAAAATAAATACGTGATCGTGGAGTGGATAGCCAGAAAAATAAATTGATAGATCTTTTTGTACGCCCAAAATAGACAGTGGCCCGGTTTTCGCGAAGTGGACAGTTGTGCGTGGGAATATAAACTGATACACTGTTCGCGTGAAACAGACAATAGACTGGTGGCCCGTGGAAAAGAATTCGCGAAGTGAATTTTTAACAAACTGATAAACTTTTCGTGTGAAACAGACTGATACCTCGTCAAAGACAAAATGTGTTCAAGAAAAGTGAGCCTTGCGGATTTGAAGGTAGCGGAATTGAAACAGGAATTGGAGGAAAGGGAACTGGAAACAACGGGTAAAAAGCAAGTACTCAGGAAAGACTTGCAGAAGGACTTATACAAGAAGGTGAGGACCCCGAAACATTTTATTCGAAGTTCCCGAGGTGATTTGAGTCCGATAATAGAATCCTTGAAAGGAGAGCTGCAACAAAATTCGAGGACTTTGGAAGAGAAGCTTGAAGAAAATTCTAGAAATCTGGAAGAGAAGCTTCAAGAAAATTCTAGAAATCTGGAAGAGAAGCTTCTAGAAAATTCAAGAAGCCTGGAAGAAAATGCAAGAAGCCTGGAAGAGAAGTTCCTGGAAAACACAGAAGGCCTAAAAAAAGAATTGTGTGGTGTGGCTAATTTTCTAGAAAAAAGAATAGGAACCGTCGAAGCAGAGATGGACAAGATGAAGGAAATAATCAGCGATGAAATCAAAGACGGAATCGAGGCAGAAATGGACAAAATAAAGGAAACGATCAGTAAGCTGGAGAAACGAATTAATAGTGCGCCCCCCACAGAGATGGTTAACGAAAATGCAATGCTGGACTTGAGTTTGAACTTGGATAAAGTTCAAGATGGTATAAAAGATGTCAAGGTCATTTCTGAAATAGGGAAGCTTTCCATGAAGCCGCCTCAATTCGACGGAAAATTACCGCCGACAGTTTGAAGCAGCGGCCAAAGCAAATGGATGGAATGCAGGGGAAAGAGCTGTAGCACTAACACTTGCATTACGTGGAGAAGCGACGAATATTCTACAAACTCTTACCGCCCAAGAACAGGAGGACTATGATCAGCTGATTAAACATCTAGAATTACGATATGGCCAGGCCCATTTGGAACACGTATACCACTCCCAGCTGAAAAATCGCTGTCAGAAATCGGGCGAATCCTTACAAGAATTTGAAACTGACATTGCACGCTTGGTTCGTCTCGCATATCCAGCCATACCGGAAAATGTAATGGAGCGATTAGCGGTTCAGGCATTCTTGGATGGACTCCGTGACCGAGAAACCAGACAAGCGTTGATATTAGCTCGTCCAACACATCTCGTAGACGCACTGGCACGCGCTTTGGAATTCGAAGCAGCAAAACAATGCTGCAAAAGCCAAAGTAAAGTTCAAACGATTGAGGAAGACTCACAGGAGCCTGCTAACTTGGAAGCTGCCATAAGAAAAGTGATGAAGGAAGTGTTGCCTGAGAAAAGACAGATAAGATGCCGGAATTGTGCAAAATTGGACATGTGCGTAGCAAATGTCCAACATTCATCGACTCCGATGCAGGAAAACTAAAAAAGGTCGACGAGAAGGGGCAATCGTCGGCATGTGTCCGGCAAGCCCCGGTTAACAACGCATATGTCGCTATCCTTCAACGACAGAACAAAGGTGTCTCCGTAGACGGTCTCATCAATAACGAGCCTTGCACCATGCTGCTAGATACAGGTGCGACTAGGACAATTCTCGGGCCTTCCTTTGCCAGAACACCGGAACGGATTGAACCGACAACAGGGGAGCCAGCTACTGTATATGGCGAGCTACCTATTGAAATAATTTTGGGCAACACTAAAGTGAAACATCAGGCACTTGTAGCGGACATCGAAGACGATGCAATCATCGGAATGGACATCATGAATTCCAGAGGGTTTGAATTGGATTCCAAAGACGGCGTCCTACGTGTCAACGGAGAAGAGCTGGTGCTTCATGGGAGAAGCGAGGAGTTGATCCGTGTGTTGTTGGCTGAAGATGTAAGCGTACCTGAGAGGGCTGAAACCATTCTGGAGGCTCGCCTGGACGGGAGTACGAGCAGTGGAAACGTGGTGATGTTCGAGCCCAAACTTCATGATGAGAAAATTGGACGAGGGATTGCACTAGGGAAGACCTTGTTGCGTGCTGACAAATTTGTACCGGTAAGGGTCATGAATGTCAATTACTTTCCAGTGACCTTAAAGAAAGGAACAATATTGGGGCACTGCTCGTCAGTTTCCTCAGTGATCTGGGGTGTACGAAGTACGATTAGCCAACCCAACAACTTCACAGAACTAGAAAAATTAGTTGCCATCTCTTCCAAAGATATAAAACCAGCTCAACAGCCCAAACTAAGAGATTTAGTTAAAAGTACCAAGACATCTTCGATACCGGACAAGGAAAAAGGGGGTCGAACTAATGTGGTCAGCACAAGATTGATACTGGGGTGCCCGACCGATCCGGCAATCAGCAAGAAGACTTCCTCTTGCCAAGAAGGAAGAGGCTGACAAAATAGTCAGCGATATGGGAAAAGAAAGAGTTATCGAACCATCTGACACTCCCTGGTCCTCTCCAGTCGTACTGGTGGAGAAAAAGGATGGATCGACACGCTTTTGTGTAGACTATCGCCAACTTAATAATGTCACGAAGAAGGACAGTTACCCTCTCCCGAGAATAGATGACACCCTAGACACGTTGGCTGGTTCTACGATTTTCTCGACCCTTGATCTGAAGAGTGGATACTGGCAAGTAGAACTCGCTCAGGAAGATCGAGAAAAGACTGCTTTTACCATCGGCTCAGGATTGTGGCAGTTCACCGTTATGCCATTCAGGCTCTGTAATGCTCCCGCCACATACGAAAGATTGATGGAGACAGTGCTGAAGGGACTCTCATGGAACACGTGTCTAGTGTATCTCGACGACATAATTGTGGTCGGCAGATCGTTCGAGGACCACGTGAAAAACTTGGAGGAAGTATTCCTGCGACTGAGGAACTCCGGATTGGAGCTGAGCCCTAAGAAATGCCATCTGTTCCAAAAAGAAGTACGATACCTCGGCCACGTTGTCTCTGGGGAAGGGTAGTAGTGGATGACCAGAAGATCCAAGCTGTTAGGATTGGCCCATCCCAAAGACATTCACCAACTTCGAAGTTTCCTTGGTTTATGCACATACTATCGCCGATATGTGCTGGGATTCGCCAACATCGCTAAACCACTGACCAGGCTCACGGAGGGCCAAACAAAGTTCCAGTGGTCCGAAGAATGTCAAGACTCATTCAGGAAGCTGAAAGGAGCTTTGATCAACGCACCTGTACTGAGCTATCCCCTACCCAAAGGGAAATTCATTTTGGATACGGACGCCAGCAACGTGGGACTTGGAGCTGTCCTATCTCAGATCCAGGAGGGACAAGAGAAGGTCATTGGTTATTTCAGCAAGACGCTTAGCAAACCAGAGCGCAATTACTGTGTCACCAGGCGAGAGCTGTTAGCTGTTGTAAAGGGAGTGGAGCACTTCTACAAGTACGTGTATGGAAGAAGATTCCTGTTGAGAACTGACCATGCAGCTCTCAAATGGCTCTTACAGTTCAACAATCCTGAGGTCAAGTGGCACGTTGGATCTAGAGACTCCAAGAATTTCGATTTCGAGATCGAACATCGAGCCGGAACTAGCCATAAGAATGCAGATGCCTTGTCGCGAAGACCATGTCCAGATGATTGCTCACATTGCCGACGAGCAGAAGAGAAAGAAGCAACACTTTGTAGAACCGCGGCAATGGATGACAACTGGAATGACAGCAAGATCCAGAAAGACCAAGAGAAAGACCCGACCTTGGCTTGGTTGTCAGCTGGAAGAAGGGCAATCGAAGACCATCATGGCAGGAAGTCGCAGGTTACTCGCCGGCTGTTAAGTCCTATTGGGCACAATGGAACTCTCTTATTCTGGACAATGGGATCCTGAAACGTGTGTTGGAGGCCGATATTGGTGGGAAGACAGACGCCAAATAATTGTTCCCAGGAACAGAAGAGAGGAAGGCTGCGGGAAATCCATGATGGAGTCGCTGGAGGACATCTGGGAGTGACGAAGACCCTGCAGAAAGTGAGGCAACGGTTTTACTGGACCAATTGTCAAGCTGACGTCCAGGACTGATGCAGAAAGTGCGCTGTATGCGCTGCTAGCAATGGACCTCGAATACGACCCAAGGCCCCGATGCGTCAGTACAACGTAGGCAGCCCGTTCGAGAGAATTGCCATTGACATCGCCGGCCCGTTTCCCGTATCCGACCACGGGAATAAATACATCCTTGTGGCAATGGACTACTTCAGTAAGTGGGCAGAAGCCTATGCCCTGCCCAACCAGGAAGCCATCACCGTCGCCGACGTCTTGGTGAAAGAGTCGATATGTCAATTCGGTATTCCAATGGAGCTGCACTCGGATCAAGGCAGAAATTTCGAATCCAACCTTTTCCAAGAAATATGTCTACTGCTGAACATCCGCAAGACAAGAACCACGGCCCTACATCCGCAGTCCGATGGAATGGTGGAACGGATGAACAGGACGATCAACCGCCACTTGTCCAAGGTTGTCTCTGACCATCAAAGAGACTGGGACCAGTATCTTCATTTGTTCCTGATGGCCTATCGATCCGCAGTACACGAGTCAACCGGTCAAACTCCTGCTAGTATTATAATGGGCCGAGAACTGCGACTGCCTTGTGACCTGAAGTTTGGGATACCGCCAGGACAAGACACTGCGGGAGAGGACTACGTCAGCAAACTTCGGCAGAGAATGGACGACATCCACGAACGAGTCCGGTTGAACATCCAGAGTGCCAGCGATAAAATGAAGAAGACCTATGACATCAAGGCCGACGCTGGAGGATTTGAGGTTGATGACCTGGTTTGGCTGTACAACCCCAAACGTCGTCGTGGACTATCACCAAAGTTGCGGAACTCGTGGGAAGGCCCGTATAAAATCGTGAAAGGATAAACGACCTTGTGTACCGAATCCATAAGCCACCCGAGGGAAACCAAGGATCGTCCATTCCAACAGGTTGGCCCTACGCTGGAAACCATGACCAAGTTCGCACCCTCAAGCCACCGGAGGATGATATGACGTTCGAGAAGTTTATGTCCTTGTATTCAAACGGGCAGAAAGTTCTACATGGGGTTACTAGAGAGGAGTCACGAGACCTTTTCGAGGTGCCTGCTGACTACGCACTAGCGCACTGTGTGGCAGAAGATCTTCGAATGTCCAGGGGCATCGCCGTAGTGTTCTCCAAGAAATTTGGTCAACTCCAAACACTGCGGGAGCAGAATCCAGAAGTTGGTGGGGTGCTACAGTTGAAGAAAGGCCAGAGAAACATCTACTACCTAGTTACCAAGAGGCATTCCCAAGATAAACCGTCCTATGAAGATGTCTGGAAGAGTCTCACCAAACTAAGAGATACTATGGTGGACCAGAATCTGGTGGATCTAGCAATTCCAAAATTATCCTGTGGTATTGATGGGTTGGACTGGAGAGTCATAAGAAGTATGCTGGAGGCGATATTCAGATCCAGCGGCGTCAAGATTTTGGTTTGCTGTAACCCTCTTCCACGACCGATCATGAAGACCGTGGAGTGTTACTTCCATCGAACTTCACGGTGCAGATATCGTCACACTCCAAGGATGAAATTTCGGGACGAAATGTCTTTAAGAAGGGGGCAATGTAACGAACCTAGGCCGGACCTGTCGCCTCGCGCGTTGCCATCGACAACGATGAGATCATCCCCGGAGATATTCGAGAACCATCCAGTCGCTCTGCCGCGGAAAACAACGGTCAATATTGGAAACAATTGGAACATGCTGGACGCCAACTGCCAGAATTCGAAACATCGAGAATGCTGTATCGAAGATGAATAGACAGCCCTCAAGAGGGAGTGGACAGTCTGAACGAGCCCATACGATCGAGCTATACAGTGGCATAGTTAGTGATATAAATTAAGTTGTATATTTAAGTATTAAATAAATTAGTAAAACCAAGTTAAGTTTATTTACGTTACATTATGTATTGAATTCGAATAAAATATAATCTCTATATTATGTACAGCGAACATAATAACGATGAAGAAGTACTTCAAGTAGTTTAGCATCAAAATTATAACAAATTTTATTCCTGTATTTCTTGCAACTGATGGTGAAATTTACTTTTCATCACCAGTTGCGAAAAATTAAACTTTTCGGAACTGGTGATGGAAAGTAAAACATTTGATAACGTCAACGAGATTTTAAAAGTGTCACTTTAAATGTCATAATTAGAAAACATATTTTATATGCATATTATTTTCTAGAAGATATTGTGTAATATTCGAATAAACGCTGCTCTAAAACACTTCAGTGATACATTCAAACACAGCGTTATTGCCGTTATAAGTCCATTGATTTGTCATTTTCCTGAGTAGCCAGTGTCACTATTTTGCGGAAATTCTGAGGAAACGTTATTCTCTTTCATCCTATGAATAAATCAGAACTTATGTCAGCATGTTATATTGAAATGAAGACTTCGTATTTGATAGCTGTCCTTGATTTAGTTATTCCTGAATAATATGTATGTATACCGTATACCGTATGCTATGTCATTTTTTTTTGCCTGCTCTTATTGTCAAGAAATATTATGAATAACGCTTGGTAACGACGTAATTCCTGGAACTCTCCGCGATCGGCGAGTTGCCAGTGTCACTATTTTGCGGAACTTCTGAGGAAATGTTATTCTGTTTCATCATATGCGAATCAGAACTTGTGTCAACATATGTTATATTGAAATGAAGATTTGATAGCTGCTCTTGATTTACTTATTCTTGAATGATATGTATGTATACCGAGTGCTATATCATCATCATTTTTTGGCCTGCTCACATTGTAAAGAACTTTTATGAATAACACTTGACAACTCTGTAATTATCTTGCACTGTCGGCAACCGGCGATAGATCTGAACTTGTTACGTCACTTTCTGGCGTGGTTTTCGCAGTGTTCAAACAGGAGCATTTCTTTAGGAATTTTATTTGAAAAAACTACTTCGAAAAAAAATCCAACCACTTTTCTCATCGTTCTGGACATTGTGGTATTTTTTCCAGAAATGAGTGATCTCGCCTATTATCAATATGCTCAAGAAATCAAAAAAGTTTTGCTGATTATTTTTTGACATTTCTAGAAATCAATGGAAACTTTCAATTCAAATCATTCATGTACGTTTTGGCCAATCAAAACATTATTATAGTTGGAATATTCTACCTAGAAAATTGCCGCGGGAATAGTTCGAGATATTTTGTTTTTATTGTCTGAGAAACTATATTTTTAATTTGACGTCTGTCATCAATTCGCATGAAAAGTGAGAAATGAATCAAAACCGGTTTAGTACATTGTATCATTGTGCGAAGAAATGTGTTCATGATCACAACTAAAAATAATCTATGGAATACCACGAGTGACCGATAAAGTAGAAAATAATTCTCCAGATCTCTTTCTCAAACAATAGCCACTCGAGCCCGTTGGGCTCTCGCGTCTATTGCCTGGTAACAAGTTTTCGAAAATCTGTCGAATTATTTTCACTTTATTCTCACTCTCTTGTGATATTACAACTGAATATAAATCATAAAATACTATCTACAAGTATCTCAGAAGCGTATAGAGAGGGCAGTATTGGATACAACTATGTAAGACATATTGACAAAATGGGATGGACAGGGCATGGCAGGATATGTGGCTAGAATAAATAAATAAGATATTTATCTTCAAAAAGGAATATACATTGTTATGGTTGGTTTATGCAACATTTCCCATTAACTAAGACTAATAACTAGTAACTAAGAACTATACCTAAGAAAGCTGTGGTGTTTATGCACCCTCTTGTTAGTTCATAATGAAGAAATTTGCGCATGCTCAAACCATATTTGATATTTTGACGTTTGACAGTCATAAATATAACCATTAAAATAAAATACAGAAACCTGTCGAATTGAAAATGGCTCGTAATAAAGGGAAAACGTGTTTAGCACTATTTTTTGCAGTTAATACTTTTGAAAAGCCATTCGGTAATTGGAAGGCATCGTCGATATGCAGTGAGACCTCTAAATAGAAAAAGAAAAGAAAAAGGCCATTTTCAGAATCTAGTCAAATTTATGAAGGAGAAAGACATAGAACAATTTAGGAAATATACGAGGATGAGTCCTGAGCAATTTGATCAACTACTCGAGATTGTTAAAGATGATTTGCAAAAAACTGCAAGCAAAAATCCACTCAGTCCATCTGAAAGACTCACCATGACCCTCCAGTAAGTATTTTAACACATTTCCACTTGAAAAATTTACTTGATCACTCAATTTGCAGTTATTTGTCCGAAGGATGTTCTATGCAACAAATTGCATGGGATTTTTACGTTGGGAAAACTACTGTGCATTGCGTCATAAAAGAAACGTGTAAAGTGTTATGGGACAAACTACAACCTTTGTATTTGGAGCCCCCTTCAGTTCAGGACTTTGAAAACATTTCTAAAGGATTTTATGAACGATGGAACATGCCAAATTGTTTAGGGGCTCTAGATGGAAAACACGTAATGATTCAGTGTCCTGCCTTCTCGGGATCAGAGTTTTTTTCTTATAAAAAATCATTTAGGTAAACAATCACAATAGTTAATCAATAAAAAAAAATTTTTTTTTTTTTAGTTTTACTTTGCTTGCAACTTGTGATGCCTTTTATAGATTTTCTATGATCGACATTGGTGCACCTGGGTCCTTACATGACAGTCAGGTGTTCCACTCTAGTGTATTCGGGAAAATGTTTTATAGTGGAGAAATGCCAATTCCTTCTCCGACAAATCTGCCGAACACTATACTTATTTTACCACACTTTTTAATAGCAGACCAGGCATTCTCATTGCACTCCAACATTTTGAGACCATATCCTGGCAGGGGATTGACAGATCGCCAAAAAATTTTCAATTATCGACTGTCACGTGCAAGGAGGACCATCGAAAACACATTTGGCATTTTGGTACAGAGGTGGAGAATCCTTAGGAAACCTATTATAGCCAATTTAGACACCTGTCAGGATATTGTAAAGGCCACAGTTGTTTTACATAACTTTCTACAGCGAAAAGAGAAACTTTTACCAGAATCCCAGAGAAGGTACTGTCCCACTGGTTTGGTTGATAGAGAAGAATGCTCTGGTATAGTTATCCCAGGAATATGGAGGGAAAATTGCTCCGCAACAGCACTGAAAGCAATTGGTAGAATTGGAATGAATAATTATAGCAAGAATGCCAAGCTGAATAAGGAGATTTTAGCGAAATATTTCGACTCTCTCCTTGGAGGTGTGCCATGGCAAGAACGTCAATATGTATAGGAGCTGTTCCGATTTATGTGAAATTATCTTTTGCTTTTTTGAAATGTTTAATTCATATTTATAAAGTATATTATTTCAAATATTTTCTGTGTTATCATAACTCCTCCAAGTCCTACATTCCGTTTTATAATTTTAAGTGATAAGAAAAAAAAGATTTTCCTTGGTAACGTTTATTAAAAGAAAATTAAGATGTATAAAAAATATAAATGGAAAATAATAATTATCACAAAAATATCACTCTTGAAGAAAAGGAACTTAAATACTTTTTACAAATAAAGAAATAACTGAAAATAAATAATTCTGGCATATAAAAAATATAAATGGGAAAATAATAATAATCACAAAAATATCACTCATGAAGAAAAGGAACTTAAATACTTTTCACAAATAAAGAAAAAACAGAAAATAAATAATTCTGGCATACGTATAACAAAAAATAAATGGAAAATAATAATAACAAAAATATCACTCATGAAGTCAGTCTAAAAAACTTAAATACTTTTTCGGTAAAAACGAAATAACTGAAATTAAATAATACTAGCATACCTATAACAACAAAATATGGAAAATAAAATATATAACAATAATCATAAAATATCAATCCTCCATATATTTTAAGAGAACTCCAGTGATGTCATGACCCTAACTCCGATGGAATTTTTCTTAAAGTGGGAAACATATTTTCGAAGGCTTCCAGCGGTCTTGATCTTCGGGTTTTTCGAGATAATTTACAATCGACGCAAATGTTTTATCGATGGTATTTCCCGAATCATGTAATGATTTTTTTTTTTTTTGATATTCCATGTTCGGTGTTTTTTTGTGGCTTTTGAACGAGGATTCAAATTATCCTTCAAAGCCGTTGTTTCTTGGGGACATTGAGGTTCCTCTCTATCAGGGCTCTCTTCGATTGACTCTCCATTCTCTTCCATCAGCTCACTTCCCTCTTCAGACTGAGGGGCTTCAATCATCTCATTGAAGGAATCCCACTGAGAAGAGGAAGGTTGGTCATCAGCCGCATTTACTCTTTTTACATTACCAAAAGTTCTGAAAAAATTATACTTATTAGCTTTACCGAATCTTATTCAATATTGGGTATACAATACCTTCTAGGGGTGACATGTTTGTCAAGAAAACCCATTACTTTGAAATATACCCAAGGAGGTTCCGATCCAGACCCCGATGGAGTGCTATACTTCTTTTTTCGGTTGTATATTTATGTCGGAGCTGGTTCCATCGAGTCTCGACAGCTTCTTGTACAAGAGTAAAATATATAGTATACATAACTAGTGCAGCTACAATGGTACTTACGGTTCTCTTCAAGAATAAATGCCATTGATTCCCAAGCATTTTCCCTTGCTGCTTTATTTTTGAAAAGCTTGTCTCTTTTGTCGTAAAGAAATTTATACTTCTCGACCAAGTCGATTAGGAGGCTATCATTCATTTTTGTTAATATTTATCACGAAAAACTCGAAGAAAACTTTTGTTGCGTATAATAAGTATAAATAGAACACCGAACACATCAATTTCAATCACGGATCACGAATCAGAAGAAACTGTCACTTGTTAACGAAAATTTTCATTCGGCGCATGCGCACATCCTTTTTTGACTAAGAACTTTAGTTCTTAGTTAAAAGTTGGGCAACTTTCTAGTCATAGTCCTTAGTTCTTAGTACTAGTAGAGATTCCATAAACGCTCTCATTGATTTGCTAGTTTTGAATCCTTAGTTATTAGTTCGCTTAGTTCTTGGGAACGTTGCATAAACCAAGCATTACTCCAAAATATATAATGACAAATAATTTATATTGTTAGGAGACGGGTAACATATTAGATTATGGTTACACTTTTCAAAATATAAACTAAAACTACTTGAAATATACTTGAGATGGAAGTAGCGAATGTAATAATGAAGTATAGTATAAGATAATGAATAGATTGAAAACGAGGAGGAACATTACCGACAGGATTTGATTCTATAAAAAAATAACGAATATGAAATAATTTGAATGTATGTATGGAGGGAAACAATGAACAACATACATAACATACAACATAATAGGTGATCAGTTTCAAGGATTGTGAAAATTGTGTCACCAGAAGCGTTTTTTAATTTTATTGTTTGTCCATAAAATCTGTTTTTTTTTTCTTGATTCATTATAAATGCTACTACAGCTTCTTTGAAAGCTCTTGGCCAGGTCCCCTTTTCAAAGCACAAATTAATTAAATATGTTAGAGATTTGGTGATTCGGACACAAAAAGACTTTTGGCTCTAATATCGTCATTACCTCAACTTCTTTCAAATTTTAATTCCCCGATGAAAGATATCCACAGTATCAATTTGCAAGAGAACGGATGTCCTATTACTATATGCGTGGCTATTCATTTGATATTGGTACTACTCAAGTTTTGTTTTTTCATTGAATTTATTTTTTGGTCATATAGCGCGTTTTCAATTCTACAGGGTCATTCCTTGAATGACGCCAAAAAAACAGCCAGAAAACTAGATTTCAAAAACCTGAAACAATAGCGCGGCTATTTGGTAAGAATGGACAAAATTTATTTATTAATTCTGAAATTGCCATCAAGCAAGCTAACGATTCATGAAATAGAAAAAATGGGACATATTTTCCTTGAACAAACAGCATTTATATTTTTGTATATACTTCAAACTCTACGAACAACAGTTGGAGGATTCAAATCTCTCTGACTCAAATCAGAAGAAAGAAGTGTAGTCAAAACGTTTCCGGGTGGTGAGGTAGGCAATAAATCATTGGTGAGACCTGACATATACGTCTAAGACTTTTCCACTGGTTTGAGATATACTCAAGACACGCCCAGATATGCCCCTGAATAAGGTACGATTAACGTTATGGAGAAATTACTTACACTAGAGAAGGATGGTCAATAAGATGTACTTCCTATCAAAAACAGATGGTTCAAAAGAGGGGGACTCGAAATTAGCCTGGAAATTGCCTCATATTGAATGTGTTGATCCTTCTGGTGTGTTGCTTCTTCTGTTGTGATGAGTTTGTGATATAGTATTAAACGAAATTTGAAAATGGCTCATCGTGAAGTTTTGAACGAGCCAAGTAGGAAACTTGTGTTGAATGTTTTGGGAGTATTTCCAAAATAAAAAAAAATTAATTGGCATTAAATTGAGCCCTAGGACAATTTCTGGAATAGGCATGAAGGCCCACATGAAACAACTGTAAATATTTTTTTTCACTATTACAACAAGAGATTTGCCTGAAGCAGTTAAATCTGCAATACGTACATTTATGATGGAAAATAGACAATTTGTAACAAGATAAAACCTACGACAAGTACTACACAATCTTGGGTATAATTTTGAAAGGATTAGGTTCTCGTTTCTCAACAGATAATGATAGAAGGGCTCTAATGGAAAGAACAGAGATTGCATCAAAATTGGTAACGGCCCATCCACAATAGGCCGTTGGTCGTCGGCCGTCGGTCGTTGCGGTCGGTAGTTGGCAGTCGGCTGCCTAGCAAGACCCATCCACAATGGGTCGTCAGCGATGAAGAAACATTTTGCGTTGTTGCTCGAAATTTTATTTTTACCATCTATATTGAGAGTTATTTCAGATCATGCGGAATGTCAAGTTCAGAAATTCCTAATTTAATGTTCTGGTCCATCATAACCCACTATTAGAAAATGATATCATTGGCTCAAATAATTCATCTACATTGAAAAACTCCGGAGATTACATCGATGTCTCTTATCGGTCATTAAACAAAATAAAATTGATATCTTTCCATCCCATTGCTTCGGTAACAAGACGCCACATTTCATCTTCATATACAGTATCGGAAAGTATTTATCTTGGGTACGGTGGTTTCATGAGAGCGTAAAGAATAGCTTGCTTTATGTTGAGAGAGCATTACAATTTCTCCTCGACTCGCTCGAGGAAGGGATATTTACGTCACGACACAGAGATAGGAGAATCAGGGCGGTCCCGGCGGTCAGCTCAGGACGTCAGTATCATACCAGCAGCAGTCGAGAGAATGTGCAATGAAGAAGAATTATTGACGATGATTTCACTTCAGATAATTTGAACAAATTAAACTGAATCATTGATTCAATTTAATCTGTCGGACGACAGGTAGATCAAAATATCTTTGGTGACGTGGTGGCCGCGAAAAAAAAAGAAAATTCTCAAACATAAACAAAAGCAAACGATATTTCTGTAAGACAATAAAAACAAAAACTTATTTCTAACAGAAAAACAATTATTTCTTGAATGGAGAGAAAAAAAATATTTACAAGAAAAGATAAACCAAATTAAATATTTTGTGTACGGAATTATTTTATTAAATGTTCGAACAAACCACCATTTTGGGCCAAACAATAGCCGAATCTATTGTACTTTCTCTGCGGTTGTGTAAATAGGCGGCATGTTTCAAAAGGTATTAATTATCACGATCTTGTGTTTTCGCAACCACGGCTCGGCAAACTGTGCGCTGTGGCGCATTGCCACGTGGTCAGTTAATGCGTCGGGTGGGGTATAGTTTTCCCAATATCAATTGCAGAAGCATAAAAAAGTCTTGCGGCGAAATCCTGTGAGCAGCAGTGGCGGAGATAACTAATTTTATTTAGATATTTTAAAATTTCAAAAATACTTCATAAATAATGAAAAATGAAAAAAAATTAAAGACAAGCTTTTATTTATACAAATACATGCAGAAAGAAAAATAATTTCTTTGATTGTTTGATGTGGGTTACTAGAATATCCTAAAGCGTATTTCAATCGCACACACCAAGACCACAGACGCTACTGGTTTTTAATCTTTCAGAGCTATTAAAACAGAAATATAACGCGTGATTTATGACCTTCCATCGTATAGACACGCCTATACATGCATCGATGTCCGACGATTGGCCCAGACGAATCGGTTGTAGAACAGCGACAGCCGTCACTCAGGTCCACGTTGACTATCGGCTCTTTTGATCTACCGTATGCCGACGGAAAATGTTCACGAGTAGTACAGATTATTTTTCGTTCAGTTTCTTCGCATATACGCTCGTGTTAGCGAAGTCAGTTTTTATTTGCTCCCTATAGAAACAGCTTCTACAATTGATATTGGATGGACTATAACAGGAGGGGGGCACAGCAGTGCGTCTCTCTTGTTTATATGGTATTATCATATCATTGCGTTCCTTGTTGCTCGTGTAGATTTCTGTCCATACCCCAGATAAAATGTTTCCGATACTGTATATTATTTTTGAATAAAGCCAAGGGCAAAGTTTGCCAAAAAGGCAATGGTCAATATCTTCTTCATCACCCTCTAATCCAAAACTTGCATAAATATTCGCCATTTGAATGAAAAATAATTAATTCTCTACAGTACAATAACGCCCAATGCTCACTAATGGTGCAAAAAAAGATATGGCAACTAGGGAAATTTTTTAGTTACCGGCAACACAGCGATGGTTATTGGTTTACGACGTTACGAGATGCGCTCTGATTGGTCAGAATCGTGCAGTCAGCCATCGAAGATGGATTTCACGACTGCTGACTACAAGCGACCGACTGCAAATGGCCGACGGCCAACTACCGTCTGCAATTGGAGATGGCTGCATGAAGATACATGAAGCCCATCTTTGACTACCGACTGCCAACGACCGACAGCCTATTGTGGATAAGCCTTAAAGTTTTTGAGAGCATATGTGAATAATGCTGCATGTGATAGTCCCTTAGAACAAGAAGATATAGAAAAGAGGCGAAATAGGAGGTCGGAAGGGTCGGACGTACTCGGTTATCCTAGTGATTTTCCCCGCAGCTATGTCACACTAGCGCGGGGCCTTCAATTCACAATTCTCCAGCCAAATTATTTTGATTATTTCGTCCCTAGGAAAGTAGTGAAACTTTATTTATACGGGATACATTAGAACAGTTAGGAAAAACACATTTGTTTTCAGGCATCTTATGATTTTAAACCTAAAAATATGTCAGCTTCATTTTAAATCATTTCGAATTTCATTACGCCAATTTACAATTATGATCTCCAAAGATTTAAGGGTTTGAATAATTATTAATTATTGACTCAAAATTCAAATTCTAGTTTTCAAAATCTTCAAGCGGTAAAACAAACCAAACTATTGGCGCGTTCCGATACTACAACTTTTAGTACAAAAAGTTCATAAATTCACAAAATAATTAATAAAATATTTCATTTCCACCTATTAACTCGTGAAAGTCTTTTCAGCATTCCCAGTTGACTTATTAATGACATAAACATCTTTTTCGCACAAAAGTTGAAAATATTTTAATTCTTGTCCTTCGGAACGCACCTAGTTCTCTCAATAACCTTGACCTTGCCCCGCAGCTACGTCATATTTCTGTCAACATGCGCCTATTGATATTTCGCCACCTTTCTATATCTTCATGCCTTATATATGGTTTTCCCCAATAAAATGTAGATTTTTTAACATTGAAGTAATACATTGCAAAGCTGACATGACGATGTTGTAAAATATGTGCGGAACAAAAGTAGTTCAGGTATATTGTTCTACATAAATACATAAATTGTTCAGCTGGAAATACATAAATTGTTCAGCTGGAAATAAAGATGGATTTTTTTATGGTACCGGTCTTATATTTTAACTTAAAAAAAGTGCTGATCATCATGATAATATGAATTCGGAATTATTCGAAGAAAAGTTGATGGCAGAACAATTGTTACCGAGACCTCAGAAACCATCATTGGTTATCAGGGATAATACATTGTATCATTCAAGACTTCTGGAAAAAAATCCAAGTTCCCAGTCGACAAAGAATGAAATCATACAATGGCTGCAAACTGAGAATATACGCATTCCTCAGGGCGCCTTTAAATGTGAACTGTTAGAGATGCATATGCGACTGATGAATTAATTTATAAAATGGTTCATTCTGTTCTACGACTACCACCATACCACTGCCAGTTTACTGCCATTGAACTAATATAGGCACAATGCAAATGTTTTACTACACGAATAAAGGACGAAAAGGTCAAATATTACCCATTATAATTGATCAAAATGAAGATTCATCATCAGAAGAAGATAATTACGCAGACCACTGAGAAACTCTTTGATGACTTTGTTGCAATATGCAGCTGATGAAGCTATAATAAAGCTTCATTTTCAATACAGTTATCGGAGTTCAATGATCCTATAATATTATTTCCTAATACCGATTTACTTCTATTTACTCTATCATACTCAGTTTCCATACTAGTTTAATGGGTTATTAAATTATCCTCAATTATTATCTTTACAATTCCAAATCCGACCCTGGCAATTTATATTAAAAGAGAAGTAAGTGCGGACATACCTGCACTACACTAATGTTTCCACCGCACGTGCATTCTCAAAGACGTTACTCTTAGTGTACTTTGGGCTGGCCTGACAGCTGTCAATCAATTATATTACCATGAGCAGATAAAGTTGAAATGAAATGAATACATACATTTCGTCTCACCAATGATTTATTGCCTGAGACGCCTGCACTTTATCTTTATTATTAATATTATTTACATAGTTGTTAAACATTGAGTAAATGATACATATATTTTCATTGAAAAACCTGGCCTAATTCAAAATTCATACTAATTATATTTTTTATATTTTTTTTATCTTATTATTTTTTAACACATGGGTATGAAATTCTTATACCTTATGTCATATCTATTTTCACTGGGTTTAGTCAACTGTCTGATTACATTCTTGAGGAAAGCATCGACATCATCGGATCAAGGGAGACTTGGTTGAACGCAACCATAGACTCCAAAACAATGAATATCAACTCCCATAGTTTGATTAGAGCGGATAGGACTGGGAGAGGCGGAGGCGTAGCTTTTTTTGTTAGGCGAAATATCCCTTACAAACGCATCGCTTCGCAAATAAGCGGAAATCTCGAGCAGCTATGGATTACATCCACAATTAGAGGAAAAGTATTCGTCTTTGGAGTGCTATACCGTCCTCCGGATGGAAGGATTCTCCTCTGTCTGAGTGAACTTGACGAAAGCGTCTCCAATTTACTTCCAACTTGCGACTTCTTCCTCGCAGCGGGTGATCTTAGTATTGATTTGCTCAAAAACGATAGACATTGTACACTTTTCAACAATTTTTTATCCTCCTAAAATGTTAGACACTTGGTTCAAAAACCTACTTACATAACTAACAACACTCAGACACTATTAGATATCTTGATCGTGTCCGATGAAGAACAAGTAACTTATGTCGATATTTCTGATGTTCACGGAATATCTGATCACCTGGCGGTGTCATGTCAAATCCAAAATTGTATATTAGAAAATAAGATAAAAACGATCACTTTCCGCGACTTTCATGAATTCAATTATGACTCATTCAATGACGACTTGAGAAATATACAATGGAATACTATTTTCATTTTGAATAATGTGAATGATAAACTGTTCTTTTTTTGCCATCTTCTTATGGAACTTTTTGAAAAACACGCTCCTCTCAAAACGAAAAGAGTAATTAGGCCTCCGGCTCCATGGCTCACTTTCAATATAAGAGAAATGTCGAAACTCAGAACAAATATAAAAAACCCAGTCTATAGTGGATTGGCGATCCTACAGAGATCTGAGAAACTATACGCTGCGAAAAAAAGCATACTTGGAATATATTCTTCCCCAAAAAAAATCTAAATCCACAGAGTGCCCTCCGTTCACTCGGTTTACTGAGAAACAAAAACAATATTGAAATACCGATCAATCTGAAAGACAAAGATCGCATACATTATCATTTCAACAATATTTTACAGCAAGAATCTTCGGATGCACAGTTGTCGCTACCTGAAATATACGATGGAGCTCAAGACTCGTATAGTTTCCACTCCTCGAATATTACCAGGGAGATGGTGAGGAATATATATATATATCACATCACGCACATAGTAAATACGGTTTTGGTAGAAGGTTTATTTTCCAAACAGTGGAAACACGCCTGGGTTAGTCCCCTTCCTAAATGCAACACTCCCTCAGACTTTTCAGACCTCAGGCCCATCAGCATTCTCCCATCTCTATCCAAGGTTGCAGAAATGGCAATGAAAGATTAGATCTCTTCTTATGTGTATGAACATAACATAATTACTTCCGCCCAATCAGTACTACCATTGCCATTTAAGCGATTACTGATGATAGTCTCAGAGCCTCAGATGACGGCAAACTTACCTGTCTGGTATACAATAAAGCTTTCGCCACCTTAAACCATGAAATACTATGTAAAAAACTAAACTTCTTTGGATTTTCAAATAGCTCAGTCCGCTTGACACAGAATTATTCATCTGACCGCAGTCAAAGTGTTATCATCGACGGTGAATTGTCAAAGTCTATTCGTGGCTAAAGGTGTACCACAGGAATCTATCTTAGGCCCTCTCCTTTTTAGTATATATATATTTCCGACTTCCACTGCTCTAGAATTAGATCCACCGTACACCATTACGCAGATGATACCCAAATATATTTCTCATTTCCTTACCTTGGAGAAGCACATAATACTATCAATAACGACCTTCAGTCAATATCTGATGTTTCATCTTCTCATAAACTAAAACTGAATCCAAAAAAATCGGTAGTCATGTTAGGTATTTGGGCCGCAGAAAATGAGAGAATCTAACTTAGTGTCATTCGAAGAATGTATCTTAAACAACAAACTACCTGTGGTTAATGACAGTAAGAACTTAGGGCTATACTTTGATCCTGAGCTGAGATTTACCAGGCACGTTAGCTACCTATGTCAAAGTTCTCATAGCACGTTGCGACAACTATAGCCAAATGGAGACATTATTTTCATACAAATCGCAGTTTTTTGTTTTTTTTAAATTTTATATTGTGATTGCATCTATGGCCCTTATTACAGTCTGATGTCCATCGCTTGCAGCGCATTCAGAACTCCTGTCTTCGCCTCTGTTATGGAATCCGCAAGTTTGATCACATATCATCAGAAATGAAACAATCTGGATGGTTGAGACTAGAAAAACTCAGTAATCCGCATATACTAACTAATGTACATAAAATCCTAACTTCTCGAAAACCTGATCTCATCCGTAGACTGACATCTTTCTCCAATATCAACAGATTTATGACACCCAACAGTAAAGTACTCGTTATTCCTGAACATCAAACTTCAATATTTACTCCAAGCTTTTCCTACATCGCAGCAAAACACTACAACTCACTGCCCAGCATTTAGGTCTTACAATTTGTTAAACTTCAAAAAAAGGTTGAAACTACATCTACTTAAAAATTGTTAGGATTGAAATGTGCCCTACCGTATATACTCTGCATGACACGAGTTGGATTAGATTACGGATTGTCTTATCATTATCATCACTTGTTAAATATAATATAATTTTCATTTCTTCAAGAATCTTCATTCATGTTTTCGATGATATATGCTGATGTACCTCATCTCCCAAAGTAATTGGTAATTGTTGTAGTAAATATTTGATAGGAATAACTAATGCCCTTTCCTATACAATCAGCATGACACGAGCTTTGACTAGATCGGGTATTGTTTTTCTAATGTTATCATCACTTATTCAAGAATTTTCATTTATATTGATAATATACTTTATGTATGTTGAAGTACCTCATCATCCACTATTTGTCATTTGTAATTGTAATTGTTGTATAGGTTGAGTTGAAAAACAGCTTCTGCTGACACTCCACCTTTTCACCAAACACCACCTTTCTTTTCTGGTTTTGATGAATAAAGTCGATTTATTTATTTATAACAATTGAACTACAAAATTTCATGAAGATAAAAAAGTTGAGAATTCAGAACAGAAGCCTACAAGGTAGTACTTACTTGGATTTCAATCTCAATATCACTTTGAAAAATAATAACTAATAATTCTTTATATAGTTCGACTTTAAATCCGAGAAAATTCCAATGAAAATTCATAAAGAGCTGAATGATAATTTGGGTTCTGGATATTGAAGTGGTGTCGTCCTCAATAGGTTGTATTTCTATGA
This sequence comes from Gonioctena quinquepunctata, assembly GCA_018342105.1. Classification (NCBI taxonomy): domain Eukaryota; kingdom Metazoa; phylum Arthropoda; class Insecta; order Coleoptera; family Chrysomelidae; genus Gonioctena; species Gonioctena quinquepunctata. The sequence continues at coordinate 16,959 of JAFIRS010003941.1, read as the reverse complement.
AATCTACTATAACTGAAGGGAAACAAATGAGATAAGGATCCATAGGGTTTACGTCAACAGCAAACACTGCCAAATTAAATTAATAACCTAACCCCACCAGCTCATACTATTTCCCCCATTTGCCGATATCTGGAATGCCTGAATATCTATTCCCGTCCTCTCGGATTCCTTTGTAAAGCAGTTAAGATAAGGAACATCTTACAATGCATTTTTAAATTGTTTTCTGGCGCTGGAGAAGTTTCCCGAAAGAATCCGCAAGGCGATCCGGGAAAACTTGCAAGTAACAATAAGTATTTTTCTCCCTTATTTTACGCTATATGGTGCGTAACGCTCGTCATCCCACAATATTTCAAAAAATATGACGTTATTGTCGTATCCCTCATAAGAAATATCGCAATTTCATTTTGCTCCTTACGATTTCGATTTTATGATGCGTGAAAAATTGTAATTAAGCCGTTATTGCCGATCACTTGTGAGGGTGAAATTCTGAGTTGCGGGATTCGGGATTATGACGTACTTTCCATTCGTTAAAATGGGAAACTTCTAAGGTCTTCCAAAGATTGGCGTTCGAGTGAGTAAATGAGATAAAAAAATTAAACTAATTGAAAGTTATTCGTCCATCAAATTTTCTTACTTTTTGAAAGACTTATTGTTTTTTCAGAATATTGAATGTTGATAGGATGATTGCAGATGTTCCAAGGGAATTGTAAGGCAATGTGAAGAACTCATTTTATGATTGTCTCTCATGTGTTCTTGAAATGTTGAAACGAATGTTTTATTTTTTTTATGAACGGAATTAATTTACTGCATATGTGTATTCCCATAAACTATCGACTGCATCAATTGAAAAATCACCAAAACCACCATACTCGGTTTTCCAATCTGAAAATCACCTATCCATATTCTGATTATTTTCCAAGAATTCACTTTACGTTTTTTTCAGTATTTTACTGTGCTCTTTATAGTTAAGCAGGCTTTTTATTCAAATCGTGTATTTCAATCGAGTATTTAAGAAGTTGATCGAGTATTCAAATTGTTTCTTCATATTTATTCGAAATTATACAACTCTTTTTCGTTTTTATTTTTGAATTTTTCAAGGGGAAGAATTTTCCCATCAAATATCTCAGGAAAAAAGAATTTAGTTGTTCTGCCTAAATATTTGATAATAATATAATAATAATGATAATGTTTATTTAGTTTGAACAACACAATAATTATATAAGACAGTCTAGATAAAAAGAGTAAACTCAATTAAACAAACCGAAAGGGTAGGAGTACATTAAATTTCCAAATAAGTTTATATACATATAGGTAATTTGATCAGTGTAAGTCGAGGTTGAGCATGAGGTACACTGACCAGTAAAGAGGTAAAAAATATAATACACATCTTTTATTTCTATCGTGTATAGAGTGCGGCTTTTAATAGCCCCGCCCTGTTAACTTTTGAACAGTTCGACGTAGAACAATGAAAAAAAACGTATTACAGATATCACAGATACTACTTTTTGGGGGGGGCACATCATACAAATTTCAACTAGCATGGGGGGTCAAGTGGCACATTGTTGAGAAGATAACTCAATTCTCTTTTCAACAATTCAGTTTTTTTTTAATTTCGTTTATAGGTTTTTTCACAATATGCATTTGAAATGTCAAGTATGAGAAAATTTAAAATGCATATTGTGAAAAAAAATGGACAAAATTAAAAAAATCAGAGGGTTAGAATGAGAATTGAATTATATTTCCAACGATGTGCCACTTGGCCCCCTATGCTATTTGAATTTTTTTATGTTAATTTGCCCCCCGCGCCATCCGTCGAGCATCACAATGTCTTTTATTTTTTTTATAGGTGATATCATTCAAAATAGTTTTGGTCCCGTTGTTCTATGTCGAAGCGTCAAAAGTTATCAGTGAGAGATGAAGGGGGGCGGCTATGAAAAGCCGCACTCGCAATTGTGATTCCATAAAACAACCAAAGTTGAAAAAAAAATTACTTTTTCAACGATGTGCAAATCGACCTATGCCTTTCGAAATTTCCAAGTTGATGTGCCCCCAGCGCCCTCTGTCGAGAAATTGTAATGTATCTTCTCTCCAAAAGTAGGACCGGTAATACCAGTCTCATTGTTCCACATCAAACCGTTCAAAAGTTATTGAGGTAACGATACAATTCAGATCCGCACTGATATTTGACATTTCAAATGCATATTGTGTAAAAACGTTTAAATGAAATTTTAAAATAATAGGATTGTTGAAAAGAGAATTGAATTATTTTTTCAACGATGTGCCACTCGACCCCCCATGCTATTTGAAATTTTCAAGTTGATGTGTCGGGCAAACAGTAGTATCGGTGATATCATTCAATACATTTTTTTTCATTGTTCTTCGAACCATTCAAAAGTTTACAGGGGAGTGGGACTATTAAAAGCCGCACTGTATTTTTTTTTTATTCGAAAATTTTATCAATGTCTTTGGCATCAAAAGTTTTTATATATGCCCTCGAATGGCTCAGTTGGTTCGAGCGTATGGCTAGAGATCATAAGGTCGTGGGTTCGACTCCCACTTGAGCATGCTTTTTTTCTTTAATTTAATAATTTGTCCACTATGTCACGAAACTCCCTTTTTCATTATATGTATTTCCGACACAATCTTTTCACTTTATAAACAGGGTGTCCCTGGACTTCCTCGGGAATGTATAGATGGAATCAAAATATCACCAGTACTTCATATAACTTTTGTTCCTAAAAGCCTTAGTTACCAAGTTACGGGCCCTCAAAGTTACAAAATGAAAAATGTTTTTCTTTGATAACTTTCAAAGTGAATATTCAAAATCATGTACATGTTGGTGATTGACCAAACAAATGCATTCCTTCGATGAGCTTTCATGCAGGAGTCAGTTGTTTTGCTACAAAGTCAGGAACGGACTACCCCCGATGGTCCACACCCCAAAACTTTGAAATGACTCGAATTTGTGCCAATATGTTTTAACAAAACAAGGTTACCTGGACAATTTCCTGAATAAAAGTACTCGTGTGGAAAATCGATCGGAGCAACGATTTTTTTTTTTAAATGCATTTTTGTTTGACGACATCCAACCTGAGATGTCTACCATTATTCGAAAAGATTAATTTGTAATGAAAATAGAAATGATAGGTACAATGTTCATAACGAATTTTTATCATGCAAATACGTTTACCTTACAAAACGCATGTGTAAATGATCAATCGCAAGCCTCAAGAGCAAACAGAAATGCAAAATCCGCTACAAAAACTGCTCGATATGACCCCTGTCTCAATACATTTTCTTAGTCGGCGCAAACACCCTCTCTGCACTTGAAATAGCATGCCAGGGTCGTTTCGTATGGCTTCACAATGTAATGTAATTCTATTCAACAAGGCATCTCTGGTGTGAATAGGTGTAGCGTAAACGAGGCTTTTTAGATGCCCCCACAGAAAGAAATCCAATGGATTTAAATCCGGAGACCGCGGTGGCCATGAATATGGCCCACCTCTACCAATCCATCTATTGGGGGAAATCTGGTTCAGATGGTCCCGCACAATCAAACTAAAATGAGGAGGAGCGCCATCATGCATAAACCACATATCTCTTCGGGTTTGCAATGGAACATGTTCCAAAAGTCCATTCAAATCGTTCTGAATGAACTCCAAATAACGTTCTCCATTCAATCGGTCATGTAGAACAAATGGTCCTATAAGATGGTTTCCTATGATACCAGCCCAAACATTCACGTTGAATTTCCGTTGGTGTTTGGTTTGCAATATCCCATGGGGATTTTTTTCGGCCCATATGTAGAGACTATGGGAGTTGATTACTCCATCTCTACTGAAACCTGCTTCATCAGCGAATAAAACTAGAGTAATAAAAGTCATATCCTCTCTTTGCTTATCCAGGAACCAATTGGCATATTCCAGTCGTGCTGGAAAATCTTCAGGTTTCATGGCATGTACCTTCTGGATGTGATATGGGTGGAGCAGTTGTTCCCTAATTATTCTATGAATAGTGGACTTGGATGTATGGAACTGTTCTGATAGGTTTCTGATGCTCATTGAAGGATCATCAGCGACAGCTTCCAAAATATTTTCCTCCAATACAACGGTACGCACAGCTCTAGGAGCGCCCTCACCAACTCGTTTTGGCAAAACTGAACCTACAATAATATGGAAATAAAACAACAGGCTTCAATTAATTATCCATTAGACATAACTGTCTCCCTCAAGCTGCGATCGACACGCTCGAACGTTTCTCTTGCCGGAAACGTTTGATTGGGAAAATGCTCGGCATACAGACGACGGGCTTCTGCAGCATTAAGAAATGCTCGTCCATACGATGCATGCATATCTGCATATTCGTTGAATGTAAACTGTTCGGCCATATCAAAAGATTTCAAACTGTCCTATTAGAATATTGACAATACAATGACAACGCACCACTCAACAAAACAAAATCGTATTCCAGCTGTCATTTTTTATTTCTTTCTACAAGGTGTTTTTGTCAACATCTGTGGAAGAAATGGAACATAAATTTATTCACCGGATATTTTTCACCTATTCATGTGCAGCCGTTTTTGTAGTTTATTCGTTTGCATTTTATTAAATATGTCTTCCGATGTGCGTTTTTTCAGCGAAATTTATCTTCGGGTTAAAGATCAACATTTAAGCTCAGAATACGAATTTGCAACATCCAAATGTTGAGTTTCATGAGATTCAGATAACACAACATGAAACGTGCTTATTCCACGCGTACATACGAAATATGGACTGAATTCGATATTTCATAGTGGAGTAGCTTGTTAGTTCAAAAACACCACGAATCTACATAACTTGATATTTCATTTGAAAAAATATTTACATCGTGAATGAAACTTTCAACTAGGTACTGTACTTTTTGTTTACGACTTTATTTTAGCATATTTTGTATTATGTTATAAATGTTGTTGAATTAACGTTAGCATTAGTATTTCTACTGTGAACATTTTTCATTTCAAATAATGGTGGACGATCGGGTTTGATGTCGTCGAGTAAAACTGCATTTTTATTAAGAATCATTGCTCCGTTCGACTTTCCACACTAGTACTTTTATTCAGGAAATTGTCCAGGTAACCTTGTTTTGTTAAAACATATTGACAAATCCCAGTCATTTCAAAGTTTTGAGGTGTGGACCATCGGGGTAGTCCGTTCCTGACTTTGTAGCAAAACAACTGACTACTGCATGAAAGCTGATCGAAGGAATTCATTTGTTTAGTCAATCACCAAAATGTAGATGATTTTGAATATTCACTTTGAAAGTTATCAAAGAAAAACATTTTTCATTTTGTAACTTTGAGGGCCCGTACCTGGTGATATTTTGATCCCGAGAGGAAAATAGGAAGTCCAGGGACACCCTGTATTTGGCTAAAATCTTATCAGTGGTTAGAGATCATCTGCTTGAATCTGCGACAAAAATTTTCGAATGACGATGGAGTTGAGTAATAGGTAATGGATCTCGACGGCCAGTGTTAAGTACGTTTGATTTTCGATTCATTTCTAACATGAATATTAAATTATGGAAGGAAAGGATTCACGAGTGTGTGACGATTCCCATGTCCTCGAATGGCTCAGTTGGTTAGAGCGTATGGCTAGAGATCACAAGGTCGTGGGTTCGACTCCCACTTGAGGATGCTTTTTTTCTTTAATTCAATAATTTGACCACTATGCCACAAAATTCCCTTTTTCGTTTTTGTATATATTTCAAAGATAGTTTTTAAGAATGATGGTGAGTTTAATTTTCTTATATAGGTTTTATACATTTCTGGAAAAAAGTTGAATAAACGTGGTGCTATGAATTGAAAATATCTAGTTCTTATAGATTTTTTTGCTGCGTTTGTTTGTACAAAGTCTTTAGACTTATTTCTAGTTTGGTAATGATGGTCAAGTGTTTGCAAGTCAGAACGGTTTTTAAATAGGTAAATTACCAAACTGAAGATATCTACTTGCCTCAAACAGTAGCTCTGTGCTGTATTTCATATTTTTGAAATGAATAGCTCTCAAGATTTTTTTTTAGTATTTCAACCTGTTTCAAATAACTAGGCATGGTTCCTCCCCAGCTGGAAATACCTCATCTTAGAAGAGATTTAACAAGTGCCTAGTATACTGTTTTAAGATTTGGTAAATATAGTATTCTTCTCAGTTGTTTGAATTTATATATTAAAAATCTTAACGTCCAAGCAATGTCTGACAAGTAAGCAGTCCATCTTAAGTGATAATCTAGTTTTATCCCAACATATTTTATTTCGTTTTTCAGAGAGATATCGATGTTATGACAGTTATTTTTTTCTATGTAGCTAAATTATTTTTATAACTAGTAAAAGTGACAATGTATGTTTTTTATGATTACCTGTTAATTTTTTGTGATAAAAAATGTCGAATATCATTTAAATTATTTTGATTTTGATGAATTTTGAATATGATCATTCAAATGTTTTTGAAGGGCTGACTATTCCAGCTTAAAAACTTATACAACTGAGAAAAATTGTTGGCCAATCAATCATCTTCTGATGTACCATTCAGAAAAAATGAAGAAGATATATTCCATGACTAGTGTCGATAGAAAAAAATCAATGAAAGTGACAAAACTAGTTACCGTTCGTTTGCCTTGGAATGTTAAATACTGTGTTTTAGTTCAAATATATGAAAACGAAAAAAAATATTTATAGATATTGTTTCACACATCAGCTGTCCATATTTCAAGGACGAAATTTCCTAAAATATAGTCATTTGAAATATACAACAAAAGTTTCTCGTTTTCCAAACCAATAACTCAACTTGTTCCACAAGTTGAATGTTCTGTAAGAATCGCTTCATTAAAGATTACCTACGTTTATATTGCAGTCAGACACGAAACATAATAATTAAGTATTTCATTGTTTTCAGTCAGATTCGTTGGATTATGGATACATTAGGGAATCGTTATTACCATTAATTGAAAATAGATTGATTTCAGTTGACTTCATATCTTGGAAATAATTTAGTACTTTCGATAGGGGAACTAGAAATAAGTTACTTCAAATTCCAACAAAAAATTATCGCTTTCTCTCAAGAAACATTAAAATTAAATAAATTACTGTTTCTTTGCGTGAAAAACCTCTCAAATTCCTTGATCAATTTACAAAACATAATCTCGATATTTTTTATTGAAATCCATCGGATTGATGGGATAGCCCATAGTTTTTATATTTCCATACTAGAAAGTCTATTTTCAAACACATTGCTTTCTAATGCATAAACTATCCTATAGGATAGATCTTTTGAGTATATAAAGAATGAAAACAAAACAACACTTCACTCTATGATTTTCAATAAATTGGATTCACACTCGTTTCGCTTCACAATAGCTTCTTCAGGGAGAAACAAAATAAATTACCTTCGTGATAAACTTGTAATGCAGATATTAGAAGTTAGAAGATGTCATTAAGGATGATGCAGTATGTAATTAAATAGAATAGGAGTTTAATCCTATAATAGGTATAATGTTAAACGATGAAACAAATTCAACAAAGGAGAAAGGAGAAGTTAGTCTGATCATAAAAAGATATCAGCACTTTTTGTTTATTATTTACCATGCTTTCTTGAAGGTGGAATCTTTTCTCATATACATATTAAAATAGCAGAATGATTATTTTCAGTCAAAGATTGAGTAGCATCAGTTGAATTTATTTTACCGTTGGCACAACTATTTCTACGTTCAGATATTCGTTTTGAATATTTTGCTTGTTTGACCTGTGTAAAAACGTTGACAAGGAGTACCAAGTTGATTTATACAGTACAGATATCTCAGATTAGTTGGTATCATCTTCATGATTCTTTGTTATGTTCATTAGTGCATTCCCACTCAAATGTGATAAAATATTTCAATAGAAAATAATATCAGAATATGAAGATATAAGTATGTTTTCTTTCAATTTATGATAAATCCAAAAGTCAGTTTATAATTTATAAACTATCCTATTTTTTTCCGTCTGGCATGCCTATACAGGACTTTTCACGACGAGCGTTAATTAGACGTTTCTGGCAAACCAGACAACCGATCAACCTGAAAATTTTACACAGTATGCATAAATTAATATGATCTACACGCCTAAAATTTTTGACCATGCGGCGTTGCCGCTTCTACTATGAAGTAGCCGCTACTTTATAGTAGAAGCGGCAACCTGATGACAATTTTTTGCATAAAGTACTGATATGAGTATTGAAGGACAGACTGTTATCCACATGGAGTCCCAAAAACTTGGCTGATGGTTTAGTACTTATTCTCGAGTTCCCTAAGATTGTGTCATTCAGGGTGCATCTGAAGGTTACAATGCATGTTTTTGAGACATTAAATGATAATTTATTGGAATCACACCAGTTTTTCACCAGGGATATGACTGTAGCTATGTGTTTATTCAGTTCATCACTGTTATTGCCATGCCACAGTATTGTAGTACCATCTGCGAACATAGTGAATTCACCCCTGATATTGATGCTTTCCAGATCATTGATGTACCCCAAGAACAAAAGGAGGCCAAGCACTGATCCTTGTGGTACCCCACAACTCACCAGTTGAGATTTTGAACTTTCTCCGTTTTTGCGTCCGTTGAGTATGATTGAAACCATCTCAATGTTATATCTCTGAAACCATAAATTTCTAATTTTTGAAGAAGTATCTTATGATCAACACAGTCAAAAGCTTATGTGAGGTCGCAAAAGATTGCAACTGTATCACCTCCGTTGATTTTGAGATATATATTCTCCAGTAAGGCAAACATGGCATCATTTGTGCTAATCGCTGTTTGAAAGCCAAATTGGTGAGAGCTTAACAAATTATGATAGAGCAGAAATGAAGACATCCTTTTTGAAACTAATTTTTCAACTAACTTGGCCAAAGTTGGCAATAGTGAAATAGGCATCAGATCAGAAATTATATCACAGTCTCCTCCTTTCTTTCGGAGAAGATGCTTATTTAGATACGAATCACATATTTTTTACATGAGTATTTTGCAATCTTACCAAGTGCACAGGTTGGCTACAAATACACATTTTAAATTATTAATTAGGTACACTAGTTTACAAAATTTTACTTTTTGCCTGTTGCCGTGAATTTTTTGGTTGATAATGTTCACTACTGACATGTTTTTTTCAAATCTATTCTCAAAAGTTTTTGTGCAGCTCAAGGTACTTTTTTTTTAATTTTTAAAATGTATGCGTGTTTATTCGTTGATAACGTGCGTACTTCACTGTGTTAAAACTATTATCTGAAATTTTTGTGACATGAGTAGCCAAGGAGACGTTGTTTAAACAACCCAAATCATGTTTGCTACATATGGGGAGAATATGTGTTTACGATTTAAAAAAAATATATCAGAGACAAAGTTAAAGGAAGAAAACCAATGCGAAATTTGTTGACTTAAAAATGGTCAACAAAGTGGTTACACTAAGTTTCCCTGTTTTATATGTCTATGGGACAGCAAAGCTAAACAAGAACATTGGGCAAGAGCAAACTGGCCCTTGAGAGAAATTATGACGCCCGGGGAGCAAAATATAGTCAATAATTCACTAGTTGCTCGTGACAGAATTATTTTGCCGCCATTACATATAAAACTGGGGATCATGAAGCAGTTTGTTAAGTCACTCGATAAAAACGGGAACTGCTTTTCCTACATTTGCCTAACATTTTCTCAGCTCACTACGGAAAAGATTAAAGCCCGTATTTTTTACGGTCCCCAATTAGACAACTTACGAAAGATACTCAATTTAGAAATTCTATGACTGAGCTTGAATAAAGGGCTTGGACAGCTTAGCATATAATATTTAATCAGCAACAGTATAAAATTTTCGGGCAACAGATGTACTGTGAACTAGTGTTATTATTCGTTTTCGGATAATGTCATATAGCGCCTTCTCAAAAAGTTCAGAGGTACCAGTAGGATAACATCCAATAAGAACAATGCAAGTACCTCAAAAATTTACGAGATGGCGCTATACATTGTTAGCACGAGAACAGATGGTGATCGCTCTATCGATTCGTATTGAAAAAAATTGTGTGATATCGCGTTTTTTCCGAAAAGACGCCTATATAGATAAACTTAAAAAGCGAAACCATATCTAAATATAAATTTAATCCAAATCGTAAGAGCCGTTTTCGAGATAAACGAAATATATATATATATATATATATATATAGGGTGGGGCACCGGGCACCCCATACGACACAGTCCCTGTAAACCAAACCAATAATTCTTTCGGGAATTTCTCCATATCATTATATGTATATTGATTACGGCTGCAAAAGAAAATTATTTTGGAGTCCACAGGGTGGCTCAAAAAAGTGTGACATATCAAAGTTGTGTTTTTTCAAATGGACACCCTGTATTTCGTTACACTTTTGAATAGGTCAGGAAAAAATAATATGATTTCATATAAGGTACCTACTATGTACCTAACTATAACCGTTCTCGAGTTATTGATTTTTTTATGAAAATGCTAGGTTCAATTGGAAACTAAATAACATTCCTTCGAATTCTGACCAAGCAAAAAAGAGGTTTTGGGCTATTGATTTCGATAAAACCCGTTTCTCAATATTATACAGAATGTTCAAAAATCATTGTCACTTTTTTATAAATTCGGACAAAGATAACTTTGTTATTTCGAATAGAACACCCTGTATTTTTTTGGTCTGAACGATATACAATTCAATTATCTTTCATTTCATATTGGGGTTCCCTATACTTAACCTGAATAGTTTTCCAGATATTGGCTTTTTCAAGTAGTAGTAGCAATCGTTTGAAAACCAACTTGTTTGGATGATTCCGGTCTGGATATTTTTGGGCATACACCCTCGACGCCAAAAGGCAATTCTCTTTACACTCACTAATCGCTAAAATCATATCTATCCGCTCTTGAATGGGATAAGTTTTCATTTTCGACGCTAATAGTTCAGTGAATGTTTTGAATAACGTAAAACACAATAACTGTCGTTGAGAATTCTTTCAACAAGTTGAATTTGAAAAAGCCCATAATTGAAAAACTATTCGGGTTAGGTATAAAGAACCCCAATATGAAATGAAAGATAATTGAATTTTATATTGTTCAGTCCAAAAAAATACAGGGTGTTCTATTTGTAATAACAAAGTTATCTTTGTCCGAAATTATAAAAAAGTGACAATGATTTTTGAACATTCTGTATGATATTGAGAAACGGGTTTTATCGAAATCAGTAGCCCAAAACCTCTTTTATGCTTGGTCAGAATTCGGAGGGATGATTTTTATACATTTCGATGTTATTTAGTATCAAATTGTACCTAGCATTTTCATAAAAAAATACCTCAAAGTTATATTGCATATACTATATGGAATCATATTATTTTTTAACGACCTATTCAAAGGTAACGAAATACAGGATGTTCCATTAAAAAAAACGCAACTTTGATATGTCACACTTTTTTGAGCACCCGTAGACTCCAAAATAATTTCATTTTGCAGCCTTAATCAATATACATATAATGAAATGGAGAAATTCCCGAAAAAATCAATGGTTTTGATTACAGGGACCGTGTCGAATGGGGTGCCCCACCCTGTATATATATATACATATATATATATATATATATATATATATATATATATATATATACAAGAATTGCTCGTTTAAAGTAATAAGATATAAATAGAAATATTAAGAAAAAAAATCACATTCGTTAGGGACAATCCTTTTAGTTCCAACATTTTCTGCAATAACATTTTATTAATTATTTATTATAGATTTCCACAATTTGTCATACAAAACGGAAGAAGGATAAAATCAAAACTTCATCCCATAATCAACAATTGTTCTCTATAAACCATACCGAATGAAATGATCCGCTACATGTCCGTAATTCTCATAGAAAATAACATTGTTCTCTTATAGGTAATCTCATGCAAAAAAAATATTCGATCAAATTACCCAGACAGGATGGACGAGTTCAATCATAAAAACTTTTCAACAAAAAATTAAACCGACAAAAAAATCAACTGAAAAGCAAAAATAAAATAAACCTTCTTAGTCTCAATGATAATTGAGCTCCTAAACTAATGTGGGTAACTAATTTCGAGTCGGCGCCAAACAAACTAGCAATTGAATTATTCCTTTTCAAATCCGAAAATGACCAACTCTGAAGTATAACCTGTCCATTGAAAAAAGAATCATTTAAATCTGACAACCCAGTACAAAGAGTGCTAGAATCAGTTACCGGGTAAAAATTCAGTGGATGAACGATAAATATCCCCTATTTTTCTACCCTTAAGGGTGAAATTTTTTTTTCAAATTCAAATGGGATCAAATTGGAAGTATACCCTATCTAATCATCGAAATCGAACTGCTCTGTGAAAAGTTATGCATGATCATACATAAAAAAAAATACGCGTCGACTAGAGATCCTCCTTTTTGAGGAGAACCTCCTCCTTTTTGATTTCGTCGGTTAATAAAAACATTTTAACAAAAAATTAAACCTACGAAAATATCAATTGAGAACAAAAAATGAAATAACCTTCTTAGTATTAATGATAATTGACCTCCTAAATTAATGTGAGTAACTAATTTTACGCTTTACCTAATCCAATTGCTAGTTTGTTTGCCGCCGACTCAAAATTAGTTACTAACATTAGTTTAGGAGCTCAATTTTCATTAAGACTAAGGTTTCTTTTATTTTTTGCTTTTCAGTTGATTTTTTCGTCGGTTTAATTTTTTGTTAAAAAGTTTTTATTTTTAAATTTTTTGTGGCTGAAATCTACCTAGCTTACTTCAACTATTAACTGTTGAATAATATGATTATCTAGTTTAACTATTTATTGTTATATAATATAAATTATTTTTGAAAGTTCTGGTTAGTTGATTTTATCACTTTGTATATAATCCCATCCTTTCATAGAAAGTAATTATTGTGACGGATGTAGGAGGATCTGTCAATATCAACTACGAATGTGTGCCAAGGTTCACAAGTGAAAAATCAATCTTCCCCTATTTTTCTACCCATAGGGGTGGATCATTTCATTCCAAATCAAAATATGATCAACTATGGGTATACCCTATCTAATAAAAAAAGAATCATCCAAATCGGAAATCCCACTACAAAGTTATGCCTGATAGAATCGGTTAACGGATTGAAATTCAGAGGGTGAACGATCAATATCCTCCATTTTGCTACCCTTAGAGATGGATTTTTTGTTCAAATTCAAATGGGACCAACTTCAACGTACATCCTATCCAATGAAAAAAGAATCATTGGAATAACTGAAAAGTTATGCGTGATCATACATAAAAAAAAGATACGCGTCGACTAGAGAACCTACCCCTTTTCGAGTTTGTAGGTTAAAAATGCGAATTCATCAGAATTTCAACCAATATATCAAGGTATATTCATGATATATCTATAATTGACTCAAAAACCCACCAGCATGGAAAAATCGTATTTATTCCATAGTTTAAAATGCTAACTCGTTATTTCTATTTCATTTTATGCTAAACTCCGATATTTCATGTAATCTGTAATAGTTTTTAGTTGATAGTTTCAATTATAATAACGACTGAGCATAGATTTTCCGTCAGTGTGAATTCATTATATGCCCAGTATTTCGATTCATATTCAATAATTTATATACTCGTTACTTAGCACTATCATAGTAAGAGTTGATAACTGATAATGAACTTCATTAAGCTCGAAACGTGTTATTCATGCTACCTCAATGAGCCATAAACTCAACCAATAAAGTGCATGATCGCATTATAAACAACCGGACGATTGAACACATCGACATATCGTGGTCCCGGCCACCACCACTAAAAGCCATGAGGGGATAACTCTGGCAACGTTGCTTATTACAAAGCTGTGGTTCAGTGTCCATCATCCGACTTGACGAGGTCAACTTCATGACTTTTCCAACCTTTCCTAAGATATTGACACCCCATATACAGGGTGTTAGTGAATAAGTGCGACAAACCTCAGGGGGTGAATGTGCATGAAAAAATAATGATAGTTTGCTAAATAAGTTTTGTCGTTTTCCGAGATACGGGGTGTTAAAGTTTTTCTTAAAAACCTACTATTTATTTATTGCTTTGAAACCAGTTGAGATATGCACATGAAATTTGGTGAGTTTCAAGAGGTAGTTATTGCGCATTTTTGCAGAAATACCATTATAAAGACGAAGGTTTAAAAAAAACATGCGGATCTTTAATTATCTCAACCCGAGATTATAATAAGGATCACCACCTGCCTCCATTTAAACGAATGTACAGTTACATCTTGTTAGTTGTTGTTTTGCTATTATTTTTGATAAAAATTCCTCACTTTTCTGTCTTGAAATATTAGAAATCTTGAAAATGTATTGTTATGTTATGTTGTTATCCGTTATGAATGAAATTAATTAATAACCGTTATTAATGGGAGTTATACATATACATGGGAGTACCAGTTGGAATACACCCTATATATGAAATATAAACAATCCATTTAGATTATAAAAAGAAACTCTGAAAAACCTCCTATGAAAAATCATAATACTATATTTCAATATGATATACTACACAAAATTCAACTATGGAAGTGTATCAAAATTGTTTCCAGGAAATATGGTGAGGTTCAAGCAAATCCGAACAGGAGATTTTTTTCGAAAACAAAATTATGCAATCCCTTTTCCTAGAACCAATAAACTGAAATGAAATCATAGTGACATTGAAAAATAAAAAATAACCAGCCGTATAGAATGTCATAGCAAAATAATTTCAATCCGTAAAATATCCTACGGCTTTCCAAACCGGCGGATTCAAAAAAGGGACAAGAAAGAAATACACGATACCACTTCCAATATCCAATATTCAAATATCGTTGAAGTTCTCTAAACAATTGTTATGGAAAGAATAGTATATTGAAAAATATAAATTGCTTTCAGATGAACAATTTCAAAAAGTCAGCATGTGTATTTTCATAGACTTAGATATGGCATTTAACACTGTAAGTCATATTCAAATACTTGATATTCTGGAGGAGATAGGCTTCAGACGATCGTCGCTTGTCCTATCCAAGAGACCGACAACAGATTGTCAAAATAGATGTTGTGATCAGCAGAAGTGGGTTAAATTTGATGTCTCTCTAGGAACAGTTATGTGCCCAATTATTTTCAATGTATATTTGAATGACCCATACTTGAAAAGGAAATATAACCAGTTTTGCTAATGATACACAGCCGTAAGAAATATAATACCTGAGATCTGCTAAAATCGGCAACTGAAGAAAACTTCAGAATAATAATCGACTGGTTCGACAGTATTCATACCATTTACGTCTCACAAAAATATCTTCTGAAATTCAATGAACTGAGCATCACTTGGCTGGTTGAAATTTAGTCTGCTGACAGTGTCAAATATCGTGGTATACAGTATTTATCTTGGGTATGGTGGTTTCATGAGAGCGTAAAGAATAGCTTGCTATAAGTTGAGAGAGCATTACAATTTCTCCTCGACTCGCTCGAGGAAGGGATATCGACGTCACGACACAGAGATAGGAGAGTCATGGCGGTTATCTCAGGACGTCAGTATCATACCAGCAGCAGTCGGGAGAATGTGTGCGCTGCAATGAAGAAGAATTTTTGACGATAATTTCACATCAGATAATTTGAACAAATTAAACTGAATCATTGATTCAATTTAATCTGTCGGACGACAGGTAGATCAAAATATCTTTGGTGCCGTGGTGGCCGCGAAAACAAAAGAAAATTCTTAAACATAAACAAAAGTAAACGGTATTTCTGTAAGAA
The DNA here is from genome assembly GCA_018342105.1 of Gonioctena quinquepunctata. Classification (NCBI taxonomy): domain Eukaryota; kingdom Metazoa; phylum Arthropoda; class Insecta; order Coleoptera; family Chrysomelidae; genus Gonioctena; species Gonioctena quinquepunctata. The sequence goes on along the minus strand of JAFIRS010003941.1, from coordinate 1,141 downwards.
TAAAAAAAAATAGTTATTTCTAACAGAAAAACAATTATTTCTTGAATGGAGAGAAAAAAAATGTTTACAAGAAAAGACAAACCAAATTAAATATTTTGTGTACGGAATTATTTCATTAAATGTTCAAACAAACCACCATTTGGGGCCAAACAATAGCCGAATCTATTGTACAATTCTGTTCTGGTAGCCGCAAGGGTAACTGGTGTTACCTGAGCACACAACTGAATAATTTTTGCCCTCAGTTCATCCAAATTGGTGGCACGTTCGAACTCATACCGATATACCTCCGATTTTGGCATGCCCCAGAAATAAAATTTAAGAGGTGCTACATCTGGTGATCGAGGTGGCCAGTTGATTGTACCTCCCTCCCGTTCCTCGGGTATTTGTCTAGGATGCGGTGGTGGATTTGTGGGACAACATTTTTTGCAATGTGCTGCCACACACCCAAAATTCTGAAATTTATTAATAATTGGAAGGACAGTCGCTTCCGTAGGTACAGGTCTATCTGTAAAAGCAACTATGAATAGATTTCTAGTATCTTGTACAGAATTACCCCCAAAGTACCACTTAACGATCTGTACTTTCTCTGCGGTTGTGTAAATAGGCGGCATGTTTCAAAAGGTAATAATTGTCACGGTCTTTTGTTTTCGCAACCACAGCGCGGCAAGAATGACTCGAGTCGCTGTGCACTGTGCGCTGTGTCGCATTGCCACGTGGTCAGTTAATGTGTCGGGTGGGGTAACAGGAGGGGCGCACAGCAGTGCGTCTCTCTTGTTTATGTGGTATTATCATACCATTGCGTTCCTTGTTGCCCGTGTAGATTTCTATCTATACCCCAGATAAATTGTTTCCGATACTGTATATGTCGATTATCACCATAAACAAATTAAAACATTCTAGAAGGTCGCGCTCAAAACTAATACTTCAAACTCGTTAACAAAATCTGCCTGCTATTTTGACCCTATGTGGCCCATTGAAATGAAATGATTAGTATCAAACACTTTCATTGGTTGTTGCACAAATTCAAAGCAGATTTGCTTGAGCCAGAAATTTTATGTGGATGGTACTTTCGACTACTGCACAACAGTTTTCTTGCAGTTCACCATACATGGCTGCCTCTGCCCAGACACACACCCCACCA